>WNWK01005612.1:0-117680 GCA_009830355.1 Cherax destructor
TCAACAACCCTCTCGTAGGCACCACTTGTCAAGAACTTCACAAACACTCGTGTAGCTCCATTTAATGAAATCCCATAAATGTCTGCTGTGGGAATTCCATAAGTGTCTCTGAGAATGGCTGGCAAGAGAACTTCAGCATTTGACGGATAAATAGCGCCAACAAGCACCTCTATGCACACAGTATGCACTCTCCTTCTATACGTCTCCGCCATATTGGAGAAAATAAAGTTGTCAACACTGGCCACCAGGGGAAACCAGCCAGCACACCCGCTCACCACAGTGACCGGGCAGCGAATGTTCTGATAATGAGGTATCCTTGCAGTGGATCCGCAACGGAACCAGCAAGATTATATTCGTGCAAAATAGAGTCGCAGAGATTAACCAGATGCAAGAGAAATATGACAGTTTGGTTCAACATAAGTTAACTTTTAACCATATTCCTGGGGCGGAGAACCCAGCTGATTTCTTGTCTCGTGGGTTGACTTATGTAAAATTTGTGAAGACTTTATCGTGGTTTAAGGGACCCAGTTGGTTGGTGGATAAAAGTAACTGGCCTGTTCAAAAGGCGCATATTGCTCCGGTGGAAATTACTGTGAACACGGCTCCAGTCCTCGGTCCCTCCTTAGCCATTGATATAAATAGATACTCATCCTTCCCAAAATTGATTAATGTCACGAAGTTGGTGTTTAAATTCATAAACAAGATGAATATCCCGTATGATTTTCCTCATCCCCTGAAATACTGGGTACAGAGAGTACAAGGAGAAATCTATGGAGAGGAGATTAAATTGCTAAGGGGTGGAAAACTTGGGAAGGGTTCAATAATAGAGAAATTGGGGCTATAATTGGAGGATGATGTAATCAAGTGCAGAGGTAGATTGCAACATGCTGAATTGGGTGAATATACTAAACACCCTATCTTACTGCCCAAGACTCATCATCTGACAACTTTAATTGTATTAAATGCCCATAAAAATGTGATGCATGGTGGAGTACAAGATACCTTAAATTGCATTAGGGAAACTTTCTGGATTCCTCAGGGGCGACAGAGTGTGAAACGAGTCATAAAGACATGTTTAGTGTGTCGCTGTGTAGATGCCAGAACCTATATGTACCCAGGACCTCCACCATTGCCCAAGGAACGAGTGCAATTAATAAAGCCATTTGATGTAACCAGTGTATATTACAGTGGCCCCATCATTTTAACGGGTACTGCAGATGGTGTTCCTTTAAAAGTGTATGTGTGTTTATTCACTTGTACCGCTACAAGGGCAGTACACTTAGAAGTGGCACAGGATTTCTCTGCAGAGCAGTTCACACAGCTGTTTCGTAAATTTGCAGCTAGGAGATCCTGTCCGAGACTAATGATTTCAGGTAACCTGGAGTCTACCTGGAGAGAATTCTAGGGGTCAACGCCCCTGCGGCCCGGTCTGTGACCAGGATTCCTGTTGGACCAAAGCCTGATCAACCAGGCTGTTATTGCTGGCCGCACGCAGTCCAACGTACGAACCACGGCCCGGCTGATCAGGTACCGACTTGAGGTGCCTGTCCAGTGCCTGCTTAAAGACAGCCAGGGGCTTGTTGGTAATCCCCCTGATGTATGCTGGGAGGCAGTTGAACAATCTTGGGCCCCTCACACTTATTGTGTTGTCCCTCAACGTGCTAGTGGCACCCCTGCTCTTCATTGGGGGGATGTTACATCGCCTGCCGAGTCTTTTGCTTTCGTACGGAGTGATTTTTGTGTGCAAGTTTGGTACTAAGCCCTCGAGAATTTTCCATGTGTATATAATAATGTATCTCTCCCGCCTGCGTTCTAGAGAGTACAGGTTTAGGAATTTCAAGCGTTCCCAGTAGTTGAGGTGGTTTATCGCACTTATGCGTGCGGTGAAGGTTCTCTGCACATTTTCAAGGTCAGCAATTTCACCCGCTTTGAAAGGTGCAGTTAGTGTGCAGCAATATTCCAGCCTAGATAGAACAAGCGATCTGTAAAGTGTCAACATGGGTTTGGCATCCCTGGTTTTGAAGGTTCTCATTATCCATCCTGTCATTTTTTGAGCAGATGCAATTGCTACATTGTTGTGGTCCTTGAAGGTGAGATCCTCTGACATGATCACTCCAAGGTCTTTGACATTAGTTTTTCGCTCTATTGTGTGATTGGAATTAGTTTTGTACTCCGATGAGATTTTAATTTCTTCACGTTTTCCGTATCTGAGTAATTGAAATTTCTCATTATTGAACTTCATATTGTTTTCTGCAGTCCATTTAAAGATTTGGTTTATGTCTGCTTGGAGTCTTGCAGTGTCTTCAACGGTGGACACTGTCATACAGATTCGGGTGTCATCTGCAAAGGAAGACACAGCACTGTGGCTTATATCCCTGTCAATGTCTGATATGAGGATGAGGAATAGGATGGGAGCAAGTACTGTGCCTTTTGGAACAGAGCTTTTCAGAGTAGCTGCCTCAGACTTTACTCTGTTGACTACTACTCTTTGTGTTCTACGTGTTAGGAAATTATAGATCCATCTACCAACTTTTCCTGTTATTCCTTTATCACGCATTTTGTGTGCTATTACACCATGGTCACACTTGTCAAAGGCTTTTGCAAAATCTGTGTATATAACATCTGCATTCTGTTTATCTTCTAGAGCATCCAGGACCTTGTCGTAGTGGTCCAGTAGTTGGGACAGACAGGAGCGGCCTGCTCTAAACCCATGCTGTCCTGGGTTGTGCAATTGATGGGTATCAAGATGGGTGGCGATCTTGCTTCTTAGAACCCTTTCAAAGATTTTTATGATATGGGACGTTAGCGCAATTGATCTGTAGTTCTTTGCTATTGCTTTACTGACCCCTTTGTGGAGCGGGGCTAAGTCTGTTGTTTTTAGTAGCTGCGGGACGATCCCAGTGTACATGCTCCCTCTCCATAGGATGTTAAAAGCATGTGATAGGGGCTTCTTGCAGTTCTTGATGAACACGGAGTTCCATGAGTCTGGGCCTGGAGCGGAGTGCATGGACATGTCATTTATTGCCTTTTCGAAGTCATTTGGCGTCGTGATGATGTCAGAAAGGCATGCGTCTGTCAAGTTCTGTGGCACTCTCATAAAAAAAATCATTTAGGTTTTCGATTTTCAGACTGAGTCATACTGGGATTTAAGTAACTCACTAATTTCATTGCTGTCATCTGTGTAGGACCCATCCGGTTTAAGTAGGGGCCCAATACTGGTTGTTGTTCTCGACTTTGATTTTGCATAGGAAAAGAAATACTTAGGGTTTCTTTCAATTTCATTTATGGCTCTTAGTTCCTCCCGTGTCTCTTGATTCCTATAAGATTCCTTTAGTTTTAATTCGATGTTTGCTATTTCTCTGACTAGTGTCTCCCTACGTATTTCAGAGATATTGGCCTCCTGTAGCCGCTCCGTTATTCTGTGCCTTCGCCTGTATAGGGAGCGCCTCTCTTTCCAGTTTGCATCTTCTCCTCCTTTTCCTTAAGGGAATTTGCCTTGAGCAAACCTCAAGTACCACAGAGTTAATTTGTTCTAGACATAGGTTGGGATCCGTGATGCTTAGGCAATCTTCCCAGTTTATATCATTTAGGACTTGGTTTACTTGGTCCCACCTTATGTTTTTGTTATTGAAGTTGAATTTGGAGAAAGCTCCCTCACGGCTGATCACATTTTGTTGATCTGGGGCTCCCCGCATGCATGTCTGGACCTCTATTATGTTGTGATCTGAGTATATTGTTTTTGATATGATGACATTTCGTATCAGATCATCATTGTTGGTGAAGATGAGGTCCAGCGTATCCTCTAATCTTGTGGGCTCTACTATTTGCTATTTTAAGGTGAACTTGGTGCAGAGATTTAAAAGTTCATGCATGTGTGAATTTTCACTGAGCTGCCTCCTGGTGTTATCTCTGCTACCACATTGTTTGCAATGTTCCTCCATTTTAGGTGCCTGAGGTTGAAATCCCCCAGTAGCAAGATGTTGGGGGCAGGAGCTGGAAGATTTTCCAGACAGTGGTCAATTTTCAGAAGCTGTTCCTGGAATTGTTGGGACGTTGCATCCGGGGGCTTGTAGACAACCACGATGACCAGGTTTTGATTCTCGACCTTTATTGCTAATACTTCAACTACATCATTTGAGGCATTTAGTAGTTCTGAACATATAAGTGACTCTGTGATATAAAGGTAATGCCACTAACTTTGTAGCGAGAGCGCAACATTTGAAGGAATTAAATGAGAGTAATAATGTACAGTCTCTGTTAAATCAGCGAGGGTGTGGCTGGAAGTTTATTGCTCCCAGGGCCCCCTGGCAAGGGGGATTGTATGAAAGACTGTTAGGTACAGTGAAGAGGTGTCTGCGTAGAAGTTCCTAAACCTGTACTCTCAAGAGCGCAGGCGGGAGAGATACATTATTATATACACAGCACAGGCGGGAGAGATACATTGTTATATACACATGGAAAATTCTCGAGGGATTAGTACCAATCTTGCACACGAAAATCACTCCGTACGAAAGCAAAAGACTCGGCAGGCGATGTAACATCCCCCCAATGAAGAGCAGGGGTGCCACTAGCACGTTGAGGGACAACACAGTAAGTGTCAGGGGCCCAAGATTGTTCAACTGCCTCCCAGCATACATCAGGGGGATTATCAACAAGCCTTTGGATGTCTTCAAGCAGGCACTGGACAGGCACCTAAAGTCGGTGCCTGACTAGGCTGTGGTTCGTATGTTGAACTGCGTGCGGCCAGCACTAACAGCCTGGTTGATCAGGCTCTGGTCCAACATGAGGCCTGGTCACAGACTGGGCCACAGGGGCGTTGACCCCTGGAATTCTCTCCAGGTAAACTACACCGGAAACGAATTAACTTGGAGGAATTCCAGGCAATATTAGTGGAGGCAGAGAATCAGATAAATAATCGTCCTCTCTCCTACATTATTGATACTCCCGACGCAGAAGTACTGACTCCTTCTCACTTAATATGTGGGCGGAAACTAGAAGCTGCACTTATCTATAGAGATAATCCTGCGGAAGTTGATGAGGATTATAATAATGTGACAGTGTTAAGTGATAAATTTGATTTAGATTTTGCCACCGAAGTGGCTAGTTTATTGTGCACCCCATATCCATCCTGTGGACGGTAGCGCAAGAGCATATGGATACACAAAAGGCCTAGGCACTAGGCCCCAAAGGGTTAACAATTGTACATTTGGGTTTATATCTACATTTCAATTATCTATTACAAGCAGGTATCTTATTTCATGAATAAGATATCTTGACATGTCACATAGGTTATTATATTGTCTATCTCAATATTCCTCAATAAGTGCACAATTAAGCACATAGTGTTCAAGACAGTGACCATATGTCTGATCACATAATTTGCATTTAGTTTGATCATCATCTGTGTCTCCCAAACTGTCAGAAGTACCTGTAGCCAAGCCTAAGCCTGGCCACTACAACATCAGTCAGTCTGTTCACATTGCAAGTTGCTCCACAAACATGCCCATCTGTGCTCGCATTATCATGAGCACAGATAGGCATGTTCATGGAAATTAATTTGGATTTATATCTACAGTTCACTTATCTGTTACAAGCAAATTTAGGAAATTTGCTTAGAATAAGTGGTATCCTACCTTCACTAATAAGATATCTTGACATGTCACATAGGTTATTATACTGTCTATCTCTATATTCCTCAATAAGTGGACAATTTAGCACATAGTGTTCAAGACAGTGACCATATGCCTGATCACATAATTTGCATTTAGTTTGATCATCATCTGTGTATCTCCCAAACTGCCAGAAGTACTTGTAGCCAAGCCGAAGCCTGGCCACTACAACATCAGTCAGTCTGTTCACATTGCAAGTTGCTCCATAAACATACTTATCTACATTCATGTTATCATAGTGGGTTATAGATCTACTCAGGCTTCTAACTGCATTCCTATAGCTATCATTTTCATTATTTATTTCTCTCCTAATATTATTCCTAATGCTAGACACAGATATACCAAAGTTATATTCTACATTCTCCTTATGGGTGCTCTTCTTGGCTAACATATCAACTTTATCATGAAGGAGTAATCCAATGTGTGACGGAATCCATAGCAAATGTACTTTAATTCCTTTGTCCCGGATTTTTGAGTATCTATACCTGGCTTCTCCAATGAGCATGCTGTTAGAGTCATTATATGAGTCAAGAGCCCTCAATGATGACATAGAATCAGTAATGATGATAGAGTCAAGCTCAGTGTCATAAGTTAGCTTTAGTGCCATAAGGATTGCAAACAATTCAGTTTGTAGTGTAGACGCCCAGTTGTTAATTCTTATGCCTAGTTCAAAAAAATTATTATTGTTCTTAACTAGGAGGTGGCAACCAGAGCAGATGCAGCCCTGCCAGAAGACTCCTGTTTAGATCCATCAGTGTATATAACTTGAGATAACTTATTACTACCAGCTAGGCGAGAAATTTCCTCTTGAGCAGTTGCTTTAACAAGTGATTTAAGGAAGGGATTACTAGCAATGAGCTTCTTGGGAGGGACTTGCAGGTATGTGATATTAAATGAACACATCTTCCATGGAGGGGTGAAATGCTCTTGTTGCCTACAGTGATACAATTCATGCAGGTTGTAAAACTTAATGTAATTGCATGTTTTCACAATCCATTTAGATCTGTGAGTATTTACTTCTAGACATTTAGTAAGATTCATTGTGACAGTGTCTGGTTCATTTCTTAACATTCTAATACCAAGTACAGTGTTAATCTCAACAATCCTATCACTGATACTAGTAATACCAAGCTCCTTCCTCATATTAAGAACCTTTGTAGATTTGGGACAGCCAAGAATAATTCTGAGAGCTTCATTTTGCATTAACTCCAAGGGTCGGAGAGAACTTTCTCGAGCTAATATCAACATGGGAGCAGCATAATCAATTAAGGACCTAATATAGGCTATGTACATCATTCTCGCAATTCTCACATTAGCACCATAGTTGGGGTTGTAGCCAGCAACAGCTTTAAGAGCATTTAGTCTATCTCTGCATTTTTTATTTAGTTGTGGTATAGTAGATTTGGTAAAGGGTACATCTACACCAAGATATCTGTAAGTTTTAACGTAGCTAATGTTTTCACCCTGCAAATGTGATAAATTTAAGATGTTGAATAAAGTAATTAATCATTGGTCTACTGTGTGGTGCAAAGAGTATCTTCTTACATTACGTGAACACTTTTATGGTGCGTCAGAAGCGGCGAATTGACAAAATATTCAACCAGATGACATTGTGTTGATTGATACTGAACAACCAAGAACACTGTGGACTCTGGGCAAAGTAGTAACATTGTACCCAGACACTCAGGGTGTTGTCAGGAATGTCAAAGTGTTGAATCGCGGCCAAGAGAGTTTACGCACCATTAATAAGTTAATCCCCTTAGAATTAAAAGGAGTTCTATCGACTGTGAACGAAAACCTAAGGGAAAGTGACATGAGTGATGTTGAAGACGACACTGACCAAGGGATACCAGAAACAGGAAGTGTGTTTCGGCCTACCAGGAAGACAGCTGTTCAGTCCCGGGCGGGTTGGAAGCTCCTGTTGCAAAATGACTCGATTTGATTCATCTAACAACGAACTCTGCCCGGCCGCAGTGTGGAAAATATTGGTATTTTCCGAAAGTTGTAATTGATAAACTTTCCAATATGAACAGATATCTTTAATGTACTGCTGGTAGCTTAACGTTTATGTGGGTATGAATACATAACCATCATATTAGTGGGGCAAGGAGGCAGAGGGAGAGGGGATGGAGTCGAGGGCGAGACGGCCTACCCACCAGATATCAGGTGGGATGCCTTTGGGAATTTGGCGAGTGCGACAGCCAGACCGGACTTAATTACTTCATTTCGTAATATGGAGTGATATCAAAGTGTGTGCCGTGTATAAAGTGGGACAATCGGTCCAGGAGGCCCAGTAATAGGGCAGTAATTGTGGAAATAGTGAATGGCGCCGGCGAGGGATGCCGGCTTAGGCCTAATTTGAATTCCAGTGAAGCGACTATATGATGGGATATAGTCGTAAACCCGGATTCTGTGTGGTTTTCCTATCAGAAGAGACTGAAATATGCTCAATGAATATTGTGAAATAGTGAATCTAGTGAAGCAGAGTTGTAAATAATTGGGAGTGATGGTACCGGCGTCTGGCGTAGGGACGCCATACCTCGACCGCCATCTTTGATATGGAGTAGATGAACCAATCTATTTTTTTTAGCATCGTTTTGAATTGGGGTACAGGCAGGGTTTGTTTGGCAATGGCAGGTAATGAATTCCAAATTTTCGTGCCTTTTATATGCATTGAGTTTTTACATAGTGTTAGATGGACACGGGGAACATCGAGGAGTGATCTGTGTCTAGTGTTATGGTCATGTGTCCTGTTAAAATTGGTAAGGAGAAGTTTGAGTGGTGGGTTAATATTTGCATAGAGTGTTCTATGTATGTAATAGGCACAGTAAAAAGTATATGTGTCTTGTATGGTGAGTAAGTTTAGGTTTTTAAATATTGGTGGAGAATGTTGTCTGGAGTGTGAATGTGTTATCATTCTAACTGCTGCATGTTAAATAACGCCCGGTCTCGTGGGCGTATAAGAGTTCACGGAAATTAATCTTCCTTGACTCGACGGGACAACCCTTACCATATTATCGAACAAGACTGCAGAAGCACATCAACAAGAATGTGGCTTCCCCACCGTAAGTATGTACACTGTCTTAGGTACCCATCTGGCCAATGGGTACATCGAGATATTGTGTCTGCGGTGGGAATGACGAGGTCTCCAGTGAACACCCAAGACGCAGATAAGGGGTGAGTAAACATTAATTATCTGTACTCTTGCCTCTTGTTCCACAATCAGTCCCATATCATATTTCTAAATTATACAGTCCACTTAAAATTAATCATACCATACTTCTTATTATAATCCCTTCAAATTTATTTATACTGGTCCAGAGTGCAGTGGGCTAACGTGAGAATATCAAAGGTACCCCTTGGGTGCGGCCAGGAGTGGGTAAATTTTCTCACATACCTTAAGGGAATGACTGCGGTAAAATTATACTATTTGGTCATCTCCCCGGGTGATTGTTTGTTGCAAGTGGCGGTGTCCCAGATAGACAATCTCTCATAATTCCCCACAGTAATGAATCATAACCACATCATATACAGTTACAATCATGAACAAATTACACATACACACACATATATACATACACACACACGCACATACAACAGGCCCAGTTTTCAATTGACATGTGCATAGGAGAAAATGGTAATCAATACACATACATACACACACTCACACACACTTGTCAGTTAGCAGTTTGAGAACAATAATACGAAAAGAACTTCAAATGAATTTTATTGACTTAAGACTCAGGGAGATTGACACCAGTCAGTCCATCTATCATCATTCTATCATGCAGGAGGAGCCACATGTCTATGGTGCATCCAACAAAATAAGCAGACTCTTGAATGTCACTACCGCCCGCCTCCGGCTGGGTTACAAATATCTTTGGCAGGTTAAATCACCACCACCAGATGTAGACCAAACAAAATATAAACTTTGCCAGTTGGATTATTGTCACACCCTGCGTCATTATGTACTCGAGTGCTATAAAATTAATGAATTCAGAGACAACTCAAGATTTGTCAAAGTATTTTATCCACAGTAGTATGGTATATTACAGACCATTCTGGAAAAATACCCTGACTTTGCTCCCTGTAAATAAACATTGCCACCTACAGCTAAGTACTCGCTTTTTGTAGCAGTCTGTTACCGGCCGGTAGGGTTGTTATGATTAGTGTAAATGCTGTAGCTATGTCAACGATCTTCAATGAACATCAATGGCACTGATAAGGGGTGAGTGATGGTTTTTATTATTTGAGGACTCTACTTCTAATCAGTCAAATATTCATATATACAGTCCACAACCCTTATTGTGTGAGCTATTTTACTTGATAAAACAGGTCCAGAGTGAAAGTGGGTTTAGCGATTGTGGGTGTGGAAAATATTGGGTATTTTCCGAAAGGTTATACTCGATAGCCTTTCTAATGTGAATATTCTTAATGTGTGGCTGTTGGTTCGTATTTTCTTGAGATGGGGAGAGAACCATCGCTACGGTCGCGTGGGTATGCGGAGCTGGGTCATACGAGGTCAGGGAGCAGTCTGTCTCGTGGGATAAGCGGATGAAGGTGGAACGATGGGAGAGCTCTGGATATAATGGAGATGGAAATCGGCGTTTACAATGACCAAATCGCAGTTAATGGTCTCTCTTCACAATAGTGAATGTTCTGAATATTCGCCTGTCATAATGTGGGACATTAAGTCCAAGAAACTACAATAATAGAGTGATAATGTGTTAAATAGTGACCGACCACGCCATTACGGTTTGTTGATGGAGGAAATGTGCGTCGGTTCGATCAGTGTTCATCATACACAATTATTAATGGATTAACTTCTAACGAAGGTAAATTAGTGGGACATTAAACCGACGGGTGAATAGTGTGTAAAGTGTTACGTATAAACTGTAATAAAGGGGTATAGTGAGAGGATATGAATCACTACCCCGACCAACCATGTTAAATAACGCCCGGTCTCGTGGGCGTAAGAGAGTTCAAGGAATCAATCTTCTCTTGACTCATCGGGACAACCACCAACATCATCGTCTTGCCGGAAGAATAATCTACCGAGCAGGACCACGAGATCCATCGAAGAATAGCGACAAAAATGTTGTTTCTTCCCCACTGTAAGTACTCTTATTATCTTAGCAACCGTCTGGCCAGTAAGTATGTTGGGATAATGTGGGTCTACGGTGGGAATGATAATGACGGGATCTTCAAGTGAACAGCAATGGCACGGATAAAGGGTGAGTGATATTAATAAGTTGTACTCTTACTTCCTTCTCCCCAATCAGTCAGACATTAACCCATACAGTCCACAAAATTTAACAATACCGTAACCATTGGTGTTACTCATTCTTAATAAACTGGTCAAGGATAGATGTGGATTTAGAGTGAGAATATCGGAGGGACCCCTTGGATGTGACCAGGAGTGGGTCAAGTTTTCTCACACGCGTCAACGGGGTAACCGCGGTAAAATTATACTAGTCGGTCCACTCCCGGGAGATTATTTTGTTGTAAGTGGCGCTGAAGCCCAGACAGGTAATCTCTTAATTCCCCACAGTGGGAATATCGAAGGGAGTCGTCTCAGCGACCAGGGCGACTCAAGTTTCCTCACACACTCGCGGAGTGACTGTGGTAAAATTATACTAGACGGTCAGTTCCCCGGGAGATTATTTGTATGTAAGTGGCAGTGAAGTCCAGACAGGTAATCTCCTAATTCCCCACAATAATTATTATTATTTATATTATTATTATTATTATTATTATTATTATTATTATTATTATTACTGTATCATCTGTAGATGATTCGGGATTAGCGTTTTCCATGATTATATTAATTATAATAATCTGTAGATGATATAAAAATCTCCCAATATTGTAAAAGCTGGAAATTAAATAAATATATCAGAAATGTGACCATTTTCGCATGTTGATGTTCTATTGGTGGTTCCAATATGTTTTCATTATTTAGCTGTAATATAGTGTATAAAATCCTCTTTTTTGTGTCTGATTTTTTTGCTAGTATTAGTATTCATTGTAATAATTATTGTGATTATAAATAATGTTAAAGGAGATGAGTTGAGGTGGTATTGTTAAAGTTTTATAAGAGTTTGTGTAGACGGGTTGATGGAGGGAACAACACTTTATGTAAACAAAGGTTCACTCTTACAGTTTTGTCGGCCTAAACACTCCTTATAACCCCTGTGGTTTAGCGCTTTTTTGATTATAATAATAAACACTCTCTTCCAACTACTCATTATCAACTAATCTGAGCAACAAGTGAGTTCAATAACCCTGTATAATGGCTATATAAGTAGAAGCCCAAATATTGTTAAGATTTATTGTTGAGATAACCACTGAGGCAACCACACCACCTCTCTTGTATTAGTAAGTAAAGTAAGTAAATAAAGTAAGTTTATTGTGGAGATAACCACTGAGGCAACCACACCACCTCTCTTGTATTAGTAAGTAAAGTAAGTAAATAAAGTAAGTTTATTGTGGAGATAACCACTGAGGCAACCACACCACCTCTTTGTATTAGTAAGTAAAGTAAGTAAATAAAGTAAGTTTATTGTGGAGATAACCACTGAGGCAACCACACCACCTCTCTTGTATTAGTAAGTAAAGTAAGTAAATAAAGTAAGTTTATTGTGGAGATAACCACTGAGGCAACCACACCACCTCTCTTGTATTAGTAAGTAAAAAAGGTTTATAATAAATAAAATAATAATAATAAAAATAAAAATCTTTATTTATTACAGTACATATACATGGCATACAGACCATAGCTGACATCAATGACATACTACTATATAGAAAGCCGCTTGTTATGCTGAGCATTTCGGGCAAATTAGGTCAGTGTCCCAGGATGCACCCACACCAGTCCACTAACACCCAGGATGCGACCCACACCAGTCCACTAACACCCAGGATGCGACCCACACCAGTCCACTAACACCCAGGATGCGACCCACACCAGTCCACTAACACCCAGGATGCGACCCACACCAGTCCACTAACACCCAGGATGCGACCCACACCAGTCCACTAACACAAAGGATGCGACCCACACCAGTCCACTATCACCCAGGATGCAACCCACACCAGTCCACTAACACCCAGGATGCGACCCACACCAGTCCACTAACACCCAGGTACCCATTGTACTGATGAGGAACATAGACAACCGGTGTAAAAAAACACGCTCAATGTTTCTACCCTGGCTGGGAATCGAACCCAGACCCTCACTGTGTGAAGCGAGAGCTTTAGCCACCAGTAAAGTAAAGAAAGTAAGTAAGTAAGTTTATTCAGGTATACACAAATACAGTTACATAGATTATAATACATAACAGCATATGTGTAGACTACCTAGGATAACCCAAAAAGTCAGTGACTTATTTCCATTGGGGTCCTTGTAATATCTTATTATTATACTTATTATTATACTATACTTATCCTTATAATATCTTTTTATTATACTTTAAAGGAGATAATATCTTATTATTATACTATAAATAAGATATATTAGGAATAAGGTAAAAAGAGTTATTTACATTTACATGTGTGTTAGCTAAAAATATAAATAAGTCATTCTCCTCCCTTTCTGTCACTACATTCATTAGGTACCTTTCTGTCATTACATTCATTAGGTACCTTTCTGTCACTACATTCATTAGGTACCTTTCTGTCACTACATTCATTAGGCACCTTTCTGTCACTACATTCATTAGGCACCTTTCTGTCGCTACATTCATTAGGTACCTTTCTGTCGCTACATTCATTAGGCACCTTTCTGTCGCTACATTCATTAGGTACCTTTCTGTCGCTACATTCATAGGTACATTTCTGTCGCTACATTCATTAGGTACCTTTCTGTTGCTACATTCATTAGGCACCTTTCTGTCGCTACATTCATTAGGTATCTTTCTGTCGCTACATTCATTAGGCACCTTTCTGTCGCTACATTCATTAGGTACCTTTCTGTCGCTACATTCATTAGGTACCTTTCTGTCGCTACATTCATTAGGTACCTTTCTGTCGCTACATTCATTAGGTACATTTCTGTCACTACATTCATTAGGTACCTTTGGCTCTCTTCTTGAACTGGCTCATGGTATGACTGGCTTTGACATGTGCAGGCAGTCTGTTCCATTCTTTTATTGGTGTACAATAAAAGGTGTTTGAAGCCTGGTCACTGACTGTGGGAACTACAAAGTTGTGCTCTCTCCCCCTAGTACTATGACTGCTTTGGTTCCCAGCCTTGACAAAATTGGCAGCAAGATATTCTGGACACTGTTTGTGAGCAATTTTATAAACTTGATTTAACATTGGTTGTTTTACTCTGTCTTCAGCATATCCAATTGTTGTAATTCATCCTGGCTACATGTTCTCTTGGACCCATGTCCAGGATGAATCTTTAACAGGTCCAGGATGAATCTTGTACCCAAGTCCAGGATGAATCTTGTACCCAAGTTCAGGATGAACCTTGGACCCAGGTCTAGGATGAATCTTGGACCCAGGTCCAGGATGAATCTTGGAGCCAGGTCCGTGATGAATCTTGGACCCAGGTCCAGGATGAATCTTGGACCTAGGTCCAGGATGAATCTTTGACCCAGGTCCGGGATGAATCTGGGTGATGAATTCCCTTTTACACCAGACATTAAAATTATTTACCCTTAGAAATGTACAGAGAACCTTCACTGCACACATAACTGTGATAAACCACCTCAATTACTGGGAACGCTTGAAGTTCCTCAACCTGTACTCCCTAGAACGCAGGTGAGAGAGATACATGATTATATACACTTGGAAAATTCTTGAGGGATTAGTAACAAACTTGCACGAAAATCACTCCCTATGAAAGCAAAAGACTCGGAAGACAATGCAACATCCCCCAATGAAAAGCAGGGGTGCCACTAGCACGATAAGAGAGAACACAGTAAGTGTCAGGGGCCCAAGACTGTTCAACTGACTCCCTGCATACTTAAAGGAGATTACCAAAAGACCCCTGGCTGTCTTCCAGCAGGCACTGGACAGGCACCTAAAGTCAGTACCTGACCAGCTGGGCTGTGGTTTGTACGTTGGATTGCATGCGGCTAGCAGTAACAGCCTGGTTGATCAGGCCCTGGTCCACCATGAAGCCTGGTCCCAGACTGGGCTGTTGGGAGGTTGAATCCCAGAACTCTCTCCAGGTATGTTTCGTGCCAAAGAGTATGGTTTCCGTTTTCCCGAGGTGAAACTCAAGTTTGTTGTCTTCTAACCATTTTCTGCAGGACTATTAACTGTTTGTGCCTTGTAACTTGCCCTATTATAGTCACTTGTAAGATTAGTGATAATTTAAGGTGTAAATGATTGTCTATGTATGACACATGCGCCTGAAATGCCTTAGTATGCTAGTGGCCTTCTTTGTAATTAATATTTTATAATATGTAAACCACACATTGTAAGCTTTACAAGGAAATAAACATTTTCATTTACCCTATGCCAGTCTTGTTCTCATCTTTATACTTGCCTGTTTTAACATACAGTGGACCCCTGGAAATTGTACTGCTCCCAACTCGAACAATTATGTAAGTGTATTTTTGTAAGTACAGTGGACCCCCGGATTACATCATTTTTTCATTTCAGAATGCTGTTTAAGTGTTGTTACTGAACGAATTTGTTCCCATAAGGAATAATTTAAATTACATTAGTCTTTTTAGACCCCCCAAAATACACTTACAAAAATAAACTTACATAAAAGGGCGAGTTTGGAGACTATCGTAAACCGGGGGTCCACTGTACAGTGGACCCTCGAGTTTCAGTCAAAATTCATTCCAGAAGGCTGCTCAAGTGCCATTACCGAATGAATTTACTCCCTTAAGGAATAATGTCAAATAGGTTAGTCCATTTCAGACCCCCAAAAATAAACTTAAAAAAGCACTTACAGTGGACCCCCGGTTAACGGCCTGCTCCGAACACTAACAATTATGTAAGTGCTAATCTAATTTACATTATTCCTTATGTTAATAAATTTGTTCGGTAACGACACTTGAACATCATTCTGGAACGAATTATGGCAATTAACCGGGGGTGCACTGTACAATATTATACATACATAATTGTACGATTTCTGAGGTGACCGAAACTTGGGGGTCCACTGTACTTTTGTAAGTGTATTTTTGGGGGTGTGAAACAGACTAATCTAATTTACATTTGTCCTTATGGGAACAAATTCGTTCGGTAACTGCACTAGAACAGCATTCTGGAACGAATTATGTCTGATTTCTGGGGGTCCACTGTATTTTTTGAATATTTTTCTTTTAATATTTTACTAGATTTCTGGTACCAGAGATGTGGAGTAAGACTATTTCTCTGATAAATCTTTTTTTAACCTGTGATCTACCCTAATACGTACTATATATTTCTAACCAATAACTTCTCTAACCTATCTTTTATGCTAATATTGTGAGAAATTGCCTTTATGAACTTCAATATTACGTTCATACAAGTAATTTGGGTGGGATGCAATCAAGATAAACACCACTTACCAATTTTGTTGCACCTCTGAGGTAGGCGGGATTTGAGTCACTCTAGGTCACAGAATAGTGTCTCCTTTAATACCCATAACCTTCACACCACTCTCAAACAAAACGGGACCTAAAATTATACATTAATATTTAATAAAACATAACCATTAATTCTGGTACAATTAATTGTGGACTGTATCAATTGGGTTTGACTTGATGAAATAGGGAGAAGGGGTATAATACAGTTAATATCAAATATATAACTACCTAACTTGAACATATGAAATTCCTGGTATTAACTTACCAATTTGTACCACCGGTAGAACACACCCTAACGTTACCTAGCCAGTGAGAAATATGATGGCCAATGCAATCTACTGAACAAAGGTAAATGGTACTTATGGAAAGGCGTGCTGTAGGAAGTCACCGGTGTCTCTCCATATTTCCCAATTCCACCACTATATTGCAGTGGTTTCACATATCTTCTTCCCTATCTGCAGTGTAGGACATCACCGCATTATTTTCTGGTCATCTAAGGCTGCTCCATTCCAATTTAGCCCAGATGACGATGAATTGAATTAGCCAGTTATTCTGACCAGTCTTCCACTATTTTTCCCCTATTGCGTCCTCTCCACCCTGCCTGCACAGCTGCTGCTTCCTTTTCCACTCACAAATTAATTTTTAAACAACAGCAACACAATTTACACTTATTTACACTATAACAATTATGTACTATAAATTTGGGAAAATTACATCAAAATTTTCCATAAATATCATTTCATTAAATATCTGCCACATTTATTATTTTTTTTTATTAACACATCGGCCGATTCCCACCAAGGCAGGGTGGCCCGAAAAAGAAAAACTTTCATCATCATTCACTCCATCACTGTCTTGCCAGAGGTGTGCTTTACACTACAGTTATAAAACTGCAACATTAACACCCCTCCTTCAGAGTGCAGACACTGTACTTCCCATCTGCCACATATGAAAATGAAATGAAAATGTTTATTTCCTTGCAAAGCTTAAAATGTGTGGCTTACATGTTATAAAATATTAATTACAAAGAAGGCCACTAGCATGCCTAGGTATTTTGTGCAGACTAATCCTAATTCTTACTCTATATTGACACAGGTTATGGAGCAGTACATTTTAACATACATTATTAGATAGATACATAATTTTATTTTATTATTATTAACACATAGGCCGTTTCCCACCAAGGCAGGGTGGCCCGACAAAGAAAAACTTTCATCATAATTCACACCATCACTGTCTTGCCAGAGGCGTGCTTACACTACAGCTACAAAACTGCAACATTAACACCCCTCCTTCAGAGTGCCAGCACTGTACTTCCCATCTCCAGGAATCAAGTCTGGCCTACTGGTTTCCCTGAAACCTTTCATAAATGTTACCTTGCCTACACTCCAACAGCACGTTGAGTCCTAAAAACCATTCGCTCCTATTTAACACGCTCATGTACGCTTGCAGGAAGTCCAAGCCCCTCGCACACAAAACCTCCTTCATCCCCTCCCTCCAACCTTTTCTAGGCCGACCCCTAAACCGCCTTCCCTCTACTACAGATTTATACACTCTGGAACATATAGAGAGGATGGAACAAAATAGAATTTGTTCCATCCTCTCTATGTCCAAACTATCTCAAAAACCCCTCCTCAGCTCTCTGGATAATAGTTTTGGTAATCCCACACCTCCCTAATCTCCAAACTACAGATTCTCTACATTATATTCACACCACACATTGCCCTCAGACATGGCATCTCCACTGCCTCCAGCCTTCTCCTTGTTGCAACATTCACAACCCATGTCTCACATCCATACAAGAGTGTTGGTATGTATAACATTCATAATTAGATACATAAGTAGATACATACATAATTAGATTTATAATAGTGAGGTAGTACAAAACATACAACAATATTACAAATGGTAAATTTAGTATTGGGAAGGATGTTGTCTTTGCATGATACACTGTTTCTATTGAAGCTTCTATATTGGGAGAGTATCTTAGGCAAACTTAGGACTAACTTAAGATTTAATAGGCAATAGCTATACAGTACAGTGGTACCCCAATTTACGTAATTAATTCGTTCCAAATGCTGTTCAAGTGCCGTTACCAAACAAATTTGTTCCCATAAGGAATAATGTAAATTTAGACCCCCAAAAATACACTTACAAAAGCACTTACAAAAATACACTTACATAATTGTTCGAGTTTGGAGCAGTATGTAAACCGGGGGTCCACAGTATTAGGAATTTTATGTTTACAGTCATTTGGGTGTAAGTTTTTGTTTTTCTCTACTTTTGTTTTTCTCTTTGGGCCACCCCGCCTTGGTGGGAAGCGGCCGATTTGTTGAAAGAAGAAGAAGTCATTTGGGTGGGTGTAAGTGTAAATTAGGGAGAATTACAGATAATGAGAGTAAGACTATATTGTTTTGGATGTGTTCATGGTACAAAAAAGAGAATTAGGTGGTTTTCATTTGGTTAGTTGATGATAGGGTATGTTAGGGAGATAAAATGTTTTTTAAAAGTAGGTTTGAAAATGGTTGTTGAGTCTACGGTTCGAGAGTTTTCTGGCAGGGAGTTCCAAATTTTAGGCCTCTTTATATACAGTGAACCCTTGAGTTACGATCACGCCAGAAATCGTACAATTATGTAAGTGTAATATTGTAAGTGCTTTTGTAAGTGTATTTTTGGGGGTCTGAAATGGCCTAACCTACTTGACATTATTTCTTAAGGGAGAAAATTTGTTCTGTAATGGCACTTGAGCAGCCTTCTAGAATTAATTTTGCTTGTAACTCGGGGGTCCACTGTACATTGAATTTTTGTAGAGGTTCAGCCGGACATGAAGAATGTCATAGAGATTTTTGTGTCTGGTATTGTGTCTATGGGTCCTGTTGAAACTATCAAGAAAGTGTTTTGGTTCAGGGTTAATATTAGAATTTATGGTTCTGTAAATGTAGGCTGCACAGTAGTAGGTGTGAATGTTCTGTACAGTGAGTAAGTTTAGGTCTTTGAAGAATGGGGTGGGGGGGTGGGGATTGTCTAGCATTGGATTGCATGATAATTCTCACAGCGACTTTTTGTTGGGTTATTATTGGCTTTAGGTGAGTTGCTGCTGGTGATCCCCAGCTAATAAAAGAGGAGATACAAAATAACTTTAAAACCAGCAATATCAAGGAAGCCCAATTGCTAGGCAGGCCAGGTCAAAAGCAAAGTGTTATGTTAAGATTCAATTCCATTGATGTAAAAAAAGGACCTAATGAGTAATGTGTATGTTAATGATGCCTAACTAAAAGGCGACAGAACCTACTATACAGACAATGTAGCAATCAAACAGTGTTTTATGCATGATGGCTTACGCGACGGTCTGGAGTTCTGAGACTCTCTGACCGTGGGTTCGAACCCCACCCGTGGTATGGTTTGTTTGCAATCGTGTCATTATGATTCCGTGGGTCGGGTGGTAGGTTTGAAATAACAAATGAACAAGAGCTAGCATATTTCCTCACAATCACTGGTTTGACTGAATCTTGTTAAGCCTTATCTCAACATAATATCAACCATGTACAGTGCTGTAGTACAATATACACTGTCCTTTTGTTTGTCTGACTGTTTGTCAAAAGTGATTATTTACCATATTGTTATAAGTGTATGTTTTACAATACAGTGGTACCTCGAGTTATGAACTTAATTTGTTCCAGAAGGCTGTTGGAGTGCCGATACCGAACAAATTTGTTCCCATAAGGAATAATGAAAATTAGATTAATCCGTTGTAGACCCCCAAAAGTACATTCACAAAGGCACTTACAAAAATACACTTGTACATAATTATCCGAGTTGGGAGCTGCTGGTAACTCGAGGTACCACTGTAGTATTCTTAAAAATGTATGTTACTTAGCATCATTAGGTGCTAAAAAAAAAAGGTACTAAACCAAGTGGTAAAGAGAAAACATTTCATTGAATCTTTTACCCAGTGCCTCTTACATGTTTAGCTTTAATATTAATCTAAACCTATATTTTCATATTTTTTAGTAAATAACAGTAATTGATTCCTAGTTAGTCACATAAGGTGCTTCTTAAGGTGCTAATTCAGTTGTTAAAGTGTTTTATTTTCTTTGTTTTATTTTTACACTCAGTAGCTCCTTTATTTTAGCTTTAAAATAATTAAGGTGGTATTTCAGGCACTGAAGTGTTTTATTTTCATTGTTTCACTTTTATATTCAGTAGCTCCTTTATTTTTAGCTTTAAAATGATTATCTTAATCCATATATTTATATTTGTTAATGATTAATAACAGTAAAGTTTGTTTTTGTTTTTTGATAATTGCAACAACTTATTTCTCAACATGACTCTTATGAATGTAAATATTGATCCTGATATCAACCTGTTATTGAACTATACAAATAATACTAACAGTAATTACTACACTGCTAGTCAGGCTAAAACTCTACTCAGTGTCAACAAGAACATTACAGTCTTCAACTATAATGTTAGATCATTGAGTAAACACTATGATGACCTCCTTGCATTACTGAAGTCTCTAAATGCTACTATAACTTTCATTATTCTTACTGAAACCTGCAGACTCAAACAAGATTTGACAGACATTTTACATACCTGGTTACACAGCCATACATAACTGCAGGCCTGACCAACCAGGAGGAGGCACTGCCATCTATTACTCTGTTGAACTGTAATGTATGAAATCTACTTGCACAAGGGATGGCAACGGAGAATATATAATAACTAAATTCACATCAAAAATCCCTAAGAAACCTGTAATGGTAGGAGCAGTCTACAGACTACCACACTCTAATACTTACACTTTTAGTAGTAACTTTAGAAACATGATAACTTGGTCAGAGTTGAACAAACACCACCTGATACTTACAGGAGACTTCAACATAAACATCATCCAGGCAACTGACCCTCCAGTAGCTGATTTCACAAACACTATGAACAACTGTTTAACTCTTTGTATAACTAAGCCAACAAGAATATCTGAGACAAGTGCTTCATTACTTGACCATATCTGGACCAACACGATATCCCCACTACAAGCATTGAGCTATAATCACAGACAACACTACACACCACCCTACAAGCAGGTATAATCACAGACAACACTACACACCACTACAAGCAGGTATAATCACAGACAACACTACAACCACTACAAGCAGGTATAATCACAGCAACACTACCACACTACTTATCACAGCAACACTACACACCTACAAGCAGGTATAATCACAGACAACACTACACACCACTACAAGCAGGTATAATCACAGACAACACTACACACCACTACAAGCAGGTATAATCACAGACAACACTACACACCACTACAAGCAGGTATAATCACAGACAACACTACACCTACAGCATATATCACAGAAATAGCCACTACAGGTATAATCACAGACAACACTACACACCACTACAAGCAGGTATAATCACAGACAACACTACACACCACTACAAGCAGGTATAATCACAGACAACACTACACACCACTACAAGCAGGTATAATCACAGACAACACTACACACCACTACAAGCAGGTATAATCACAGACAACACTACAACCACTACAAGCAGGTATAATCACAGACAACACTACACACCACTACAAGCAGGTATAATCACAGACAACACTACACACCACTACAAGCAGGTATAAATCACAGCAACACTACACACCACTACAAGCAGGTATAATCACAGACAACACTACACACCACTACAAGCAGGTATAATCACAGACAACACTACACACCACTACCCCACTACCATAAGCAGGTTATGAAATCCTCAAAAACAGGAAACACACAGACCACTACAACAGGTTTCTGCAACACTACAGACCACTACAAGCAGGTATAATCACAGAATAGCACTAGGTGACACTACAGACCACTACAAGCAGGTATAATAGACAACAGCACACAACTATTATACAAAACCTACAACCACTACAAGCAGGTATAATCACAGACAACACTACACACCACTACAAGCAGGTATAATCACAGACAACACTACACACCACTACCCCACCTTTCTCATAACCAACTTATGTAAATTTCCTCAAAAACTGAGAAAGATCACATTTTGCTTGCATGATAAGACATCGGTAAATAATTTAATATTAGCACTAGGTGACACTGATTGGCAGAGAGAACTGACAGCAATAATATTGACAAAGATGTCAAAACTTTTTTGTATAAAACCCTAAACCTCTATAACATACATTGTCTGATCAAAACAAAGCAGATCACAGAAAACAAATTAAACAACCCCTGGCTAACAAATAGTATCCTCAAATGTATTGATAAAAAGCTCCAACTTGAAAAACAGTTCAGATTATGTCTGATTACTGAAGAACTGCCTGAACAATACACAACAATTTTTTTGGGTTATCCTAGGTAATTTACACAATGTATAATTGTATTTATGTGTACCTGTGAGACAGAGCCAGGTAGCCAGCCAGCCACTTAGCAAACCAACTAGCCAACCAACCAGCCAGCCAGCCAGTTAGCCAGCCAACCAGCCATGTTGTTTACACAAACCCACACTCCCTTCAACACCCCCACACTGCCTTCCCCACCCCCACACTGCCTTCCTGATTCCCACACTGCCTTCCTGATCCCCACACTGCCTTCCCAACCCCCCACATGCAAATAAGTCACTTTGACTTTTTTTTGGTTAAAGGTTGATAATGGTCTGGGTTTTCATTAGTATTTCTGGTATCCTGGTCATTACTTTTTGTCACAAACTACTCAACATCATTAGATTCATCTTCAGTAACACTTTAATCTGTGTTAGAACTATCACTTGGGAAGGGAATATTCTCAATATGCTGGAGAGTGCCGGAGAGTGAGGTACGTATTCCTTACCGCTTGGCTTGGTGATCAAGGCGCACTGAATTACCACTCCCATAATGCAATGCGGGTGCCTAGATTTTTTCCCTACTGCTTACACTTACCAAGCAAGACCCATTCTATCACATGTAGGCCTACCAGCCTTTTCCCGCTTTATTTGAGGGCGTTAGAATTTACGGGTACTATTGTATTTAACACAACTGCACTAATATTTTCACCATTATTTTGTTTACAATAATTGTTTACTACAAAAAATATGCAAAAATGTTGTATATTAGTAATGTTCTATTATATATTTACAAATGTACAGTGACTGGGCATGTTGATAGAAGTGGATGACGAAGAACCTTTTCTTGGAAAATGCTGAGTCACTGGCTTAAGGGTGGGGGGGGGGCGAGACGTTTTGAGTGATAAAAAATATTGAAATCGAGAAATTATGGAATAAAAAAATTTCTAACTGAAAAATAGTGCATAGTTCTGGCAACATGTTGATGTAATCAGCATGTTTCTATCATATTTCTAAGTATGTTTTTACTAAAAAGTATTTTTTTCAATCTTTCACTTAGGAAGAGTACATGTTGGCAATTAGTCAGTTTTTTTTATCCCAAAAATTGCAATTTTTATGATTCTTTCACTTGAAATACACTACATGGCAACTTGTGTGAGGAGTGTAGTGGGTGATTGGCGAAGGGAGCACCTCAGTAGCCTTCTGGCTTCCCATGGAGATAGTGGATTATAGTGCTCTGATGTTTGGCATGCCATTACCTTAGACTTTTACACAAACATAATTATCAATATCTCAGGAATAAATTATTGACATTATAAATCCTCTCATACAAAGAGTATTTATCAGAGCATCATGATTCTTTCGTAGGTTATTGAGGAATGATGGTTCTATTGAATTACAGGGAGAGTTTGTGATATGTTTTAGTTTGTTGTTACTGATTTTTTTTCCCTAATCAATTAAAAAAAAACAGGTATTTCAACATTTTGTATAATGCAATCTATTGGCAGAAAGCTCAAAAGGCTCTGTAATTTGAAAATCAAACTCTTCGTCTTTCATCTGATCTCAACTAGAACATTGTATGTCTTACCAATTTTGTAGGAGAGGTTTTTCCCTAAGCCCTATCAAATAGGGCACTATTTTTTTTCTATATAACTGTAAGGCAAAAACGTTACTAAAAACACAGTACAGTGGACCCCTGAGTTACGAGCACCTTGGAAATCGTACAATTGTGTAAGTGTAATATTGTAAGTGCTTTTGTAAGTGTATTTTTGGGGGTCTGAAATTGACTAACATACTTGACATTATTCCTTAAGGGAGAAAATTCGTTCGGTAATGGCACTTGAGCAGCCTTCTGGAATGAAATACGCTCGTAACTCGGGGGTCCACTGTATCTAGGTTTCAAATGGTGCTTAATTCACAGACAAATACCCATTGAAATTTAGCAAAATAAAAAAAAAAGATGAAAAAGTCATGCCCCTCCCTCCCACACTCACTCAGTCTGGGCTGGTGCCTCCTGGCACCACCACCACTTACTGACCATATGGTACAGGGTATCATATGGTACAGGATACCATATGGTACAGGGAACCATATGGTACAGGGTACCATATGGTACAGGATGCCATATGGTACATGGTACCATATGGTACATGGTACCATACGATACATGGTACCATATGGTACAGGGTACCATATGGTACAGATACAGGGATCCCTATGGAAATAAGTCACCCTGACTTTTTTGGGTTATCCTAGGAGCTTTCCACATATGCTGCTATGTATGATAATCTATGTAACTTTATTTGTGTACACATGAATAAACTTACTCAAGCGCATGTGGCATCGTAAGTAAGTTTATTCAGGTATACACAAATACAGTTACATAAATTATCATACATAGCAGCATATGTTTGGTGAACCTATGATAACCCATAAAAGTCAGACAGACTTATTTCCATTAGGGTCCCTGTACCATATGGTACAATATACCATGTGGTATAATGTACCATATGGTACAATGTACCATATGGTACAATGTAAAATATAGTACAATGTACCATATGGTACATTGTACCATATACCATTGTATATGGTACCATTGAACCATATGGTACCATTGTGCCATAAGGTACAATGTACCATATGGTTCAAAACCATAGAATTCCTCTTCAGATCCACTTCCATCAGTCTTAGAACAATAACTTAGGAAGAGGAAAGTCAGATTTCGCCTGGGGAGTGAGAGCTTCCTTGCCGCCAGACATGGTGAACAAAGCTATGCCACAATGCCATGCGGGCGCCCAGATTTTTTTTAAGTTTATTCATGTACGTATACACAAATACAGTTACATAGATCATACATAACAGCATATGTGTAGAGAACCTAGGATAAGTGGAACGTTTGTGGCTCTGTTTCCAAACTGTATGAAGTAGGTTTTGTCAGTATTGAGAGTAAGCTTATTAGTCATCATCCATGTTGATTTTTTCTGTAATTCGGCATTAATAGTGTTGGCCAGTATGACTGGATTTGGGTGAGAGAAGACATACGTTGTGTCATCTGCAAATAATATGGGTTTGAGTAGTTGTGATGCATTCGGTAGGTCATTGATGTAAATGAGGAATAGGAGTGGACCCAGTACACTTCCTTGAGGGACTCCGACTGTAATTTGTTGTGTGGATGAGTTTGCTCCATTTGTGTACAGTGGACCCCTGGTTAACGAACACCTCGGAAATCGTACAATTATGTAAGTATAATATTGTAAGTGCTTGTGGAAGTGTATTTTTGGGGGTCTGAAATAGACTAACCTATTTATTGAAGAGAGTTATTGATTTATTGAAGAGAGTTGCAATAATTGGTGACTACCTGTGAAGCTTTTTTGTACATAAAAGGTGGTAAGCTGTGTATGTCTCCTGCCTTATTTTTAAGGGTGTTGATTATGAGCGAGACTTTTATTGGGTTGGTAGGAGCTAGGAATAGTGTATCAGTGTAGGTGTTGGTGAGGTAGTCTGTTGGACGGGTGTTCGAACTTGGGATTTTACTCGCTAGATAAGAACATAAGAAAGAAGGAACACTGCAGCAGGCCTACTGGCCCATGCGAGGCAGGTCCAAGTCTCCAACAGGCTTAAGCCAATGCCCCAACCCAGCCAGGTCAGGTTACATTCACTTAAGGAAGGAGCACTGCATCTGACCTAGTAGCACAAGCTTGTCAGGACCAACTCACACCCAACCGCACCCACTCGTATAATTATCTAGCCGACCACCTGGAGCTACCGTCTCCAGGTAATCAGGTCACTACCATTTAAGGAATTAGTATGGCAACTGACCTGGTAGTACAAGCTAGTCAGGTCCAAACTCACACCCACCCACACCCACTCATGTATTTATCTAACCTATTTTTAAAACTACACAACGTCTTAGCATCTATGACGGTACTCTGGAGTTTGTTCCACTCATCCACAACTCTATTACCAAACCAGTGCTTTCCTATGTCCTTCCTGAATCTGAACTTTTCCAACTTGAAACCATTGCTGCGAGTCCGGTCTTGGCTGGATATTTTCAGCACGCTATTTACATCCCCTTTATTTATTCCTGTTTTCCATTTATACAACTCAGTCATATCCCCCCTAATTCTACGCCTATCTAGAGAGTGCAGATTCAGGGCCCTCAGTCTATCCTCATAGGGAAGATTTCTGATACATAGGATCAACTTTGTCATCCTCCTCTGTACGTTTTCCAGTGCATTTATATTTATTTTATTTTTATTAACACATCGGCCGATTCCCACCAAGGCAGGGTGGCCCGAAAAAGAAAAACTTTCATCATCATTCACTCCATCACTGTCTTGCCAGAGGGGTGCTTTACACTACAGTTATAAAACTGCAACATTAACACCCCTCCTTCAGAGTGCAGACACTGTACTTCCCATCTCCAGGACTCAAGTCCGGCCTGCCGGTTTCCCTGAATCCCTTCATAAATGTTACTTTGTTCACACTCCAACAGCACGTCAAGTATTAAAAACCATTTGTCTCCATTCACTCGTTTCAAATACGCTCACACATGCTTGCTGGAAGTCCAAGCCCCTCGCACACAAAACCTCCTTTACCCCCTCCCTCCAACCTTTCCTAGGCTGACCCCTACCCTGCCTTCCCTCCACTACAGATTTATACACTCTCGAAGTCATTCTGTCTCATTCCATTCTCTCTATATGTCCGAACCACCTCAACAACCCCTCCTCAGCTCTTTGGATAATAGTTTTGGTAATCCCGCACCTCCTCCTAATTTCCAAACTCCGAATTCTCTGCATTATATTCACACCAAACATTGACCTCAGACATGACATCTCCACTGCCTCCAGCCTTCTCCTCATTGCAACATTCATCACCCATGCTTCACACCCATATAAGAGTGTTGGTATAACTATACTTTCATACATTCCCCTCTTTACTTCCAAGGACAAAGTTCTTTGTCTCCACAAACTCCGAAGTGCTCCACTCACCCTTTTCCCCTCATCAATTCCATGATTCACCTCATCCTTCATAGACCCATCTGCTGACATGTCCACTCCCAAATATCTGAATACATTCACCTCCTCTATACTCTCCCCCTCCAATCTGATATCCAATCTTTGGTCACCTAATCTTTTTGTTATCCTCATCACCTTACTCTTTCCTATATATTCACTTTCAATTTTCTTCTTTTACACACCCTACCAAATTCATCCACCAACCTCTGCAACTTCTCTTCAGAATCTCCCAAAAGCACATTGTCATCAGCAAAAAGCAACTGTGACAACTCCCACTTTGTATTTGATTCTTTATTAAATTTAGTCTGCCCATAATGCCAAGGCATGACAGTGGCTCTTTGCACTGCAAATCATTATTGTAATTACACACTGTAAACTATCTATGTACAGTGGACCCTCGGTTAACGAATACCCCGGAAATCGTGCAATTATGTAAGTATAATTTTGTAAGTTCTTGTGGAAGTGTATTTTTGGGGGTCTGAAATAGACTAACCTACGTGAAATTTTTCCTTAAGGGAGTAAATTCGTTCGGTAATGCCACTTGAGCAGACTTCAGGAGTGAAGTTTTTACGAAACTCGGGGGTCCACTGTAAATAAGAATCCCTACAACAAACCAACTACATGTAAACTTGCTAAAAAATAAAAATTTATATTTGTATTTGTAAGATATGACTTAGGTAATCGAGTGAGTGTCATCTGACCCGTAATGTTCATGTTTTAGGTGCAAGAAATCGTTGTAAACTGTATCAAATGCTTTCTGTAGGTCTATGAAGACGCCCAGTGGAATTTACTTTTTTTTCCAGTTCCTTATATACAGTCAACCCCCGGAGTTCGTGAGCGTCGGTGTTCATGAAAATCAGCGTTCGTGATATTTTTTCGCGAAAATTTTGGTTCGGTGATCAAGAATTCGCTCGGACTTCATGATTCGTCCTGGACGCATACGCGTGGCCTGAGCGGGCCCGGGCACTCAATGAGCGTCAGTGTGCTATTGTTTACCAGCGAGTGATCACCACCTATACATTCATACCATATATATTGTCATTATTTCTGTGTTTTTAGTGCTTGCAACTGCTAAATAAGCCACCATGGGCCCCATGAAAGCTCCTAGTGCCATGCCTGTGGTAAAGAATGTCAGAAATACGGTAGAATTGAAAAATGAGATTATTGGAAAATATGAAAGTGGAGTTCATGTGGCTGAGCTGGCCAGACAGTATGGCAAAGCCCATTCAACCATCACTTCCATTGTGGCCAAGGGAAAGGAACGCAAGGACGCTGTTGTTGTGAAAGGTGCAAGTATGGTCACAAAACAGAGATCTCAAGTGCTGGAAGAAGTGGAGAGGTTATTGTTGGTGTGGATCAACGAGAAACAATTATCAGGAGATAGTGTTACGCAGGCGATAATATCTGAAAAAGCAATGCAGTTATATGATGATCTCAAGAAAATGCCTGCAACGAGTGCTGAAGTGAATGAATTTAAAGCCAGCAAAGGCTGGTTTGACAGAGTTAAGAAGTGTAGTGGCATACATAGTGTTGTGAGGCATGGTGAGGCAGCCAGTTCTGACAAAAGTGCGGCTGAAAATTACGTGAATGAATTCAAGGGTTACATAGAGGCTGAAGAATTCCTACCCCAAGAAGTGTTCAATTTTGATGAAACAGGACTGTTTTGGAAGAAAATGCCAAACAGGACCTTCATTACACAGGAGGAAAAGGCACTGCCAGGACACAAGCCTATGAAAGACAGGCTAACTCTCATGTGTGCTAATGCTAGCGGGGATTTTAAAGTGAAGCCTTTAGTGGTGTATCACTGAAAATCCCCGAGCGTTTAAGAGATGAAGTGTCGCCAAGGCTAATTTGTGTGTGATGTGGAAGTCTAACAATAAGGCATGGGTCACTAGGGAAATTTTCTTTGACTGGTTTCATGAAGTGTTTGGCCCCAGTGTGAAGAAATATCTCGAGGAAAATAATTTGCCACTTAAGTGCCTCCTGATAATGGACAATGCTCCTTGTCGTCCTTGAGACATGGAAGAGCAAATGGTGAAGGATTTTAAGTTCATCAAAGTGAAGTTCTTGCCTCCTAATACCACTCCTCTCCTCCAGCCCATGGACCAGCAGGTCATTTCCAACTTTAAAAAACTCTACACCAAAGCAATGTTTCAAAAGTGCTTTGAAGTGACCACAGACATGGATATGACCCTAAAAGACTTTTGGAAAGACCATTTCCATATTCTGCATTGTGTAAACCTTATAGGTAAGGCATGGGAGCAAGTGACTACCAGGACTTTGAACTCTGCCTGGAGAAAATTGTGGCCAGACTGTGTCCCAGAGAGGGATTTTGAAGGTTTTGTGGCCGAGCCTGTTGTGGAAGAAATTGTGGAACTGGGCAAGTCCATGGGGTTGGATGTTAATACTGAGGATGTGGAAATGTTGGTGGAGGAGATGCCTCTTCAAGGATTAGGGAAATCTGTGCCAAATGGACTGTTGTGCAAGATTTTATGGATGAATATCACCCTAATAAAGCTGTTGCAGGCCGTGCTGGCAACCTGTACAATGACAATGTGGTGTCCCATTTCAGGGATGTTTTAAAGAAACGCCAGACACAGAGCTCCCTGGACAGATTTTTGGTTAGAGTGGGGTCCAGTGACTCTCAACCTGGTCCTAGTGGCATTAAAAGAAAAAGGCCAGTAACCCCAGAAAAGAACTTGGTACCTGCAGTGTTAATGGAAGGGGATTCCCCTTCCAAACACTAGCATACTACTCCATCCTCTCCCCTCCTCCCATCTTCCACACATCAACAACTCTTCAATAAAGGTAAGTGACATGTTATTACTGTTTGTATTTCTTAATTATCATTGTTTTCTGTGTAATTTAATGTATATTTGTTGTACAAAAAAAATTATTTTAATACTTTTGGGTGTCTGGAATGGATTAATTTTATTTCCAGTATTTCTTATGGGGAAAATAGATTCAGAGTTCGTGATATTCGGTGTTCGCCGGGCCCTCTGGAACGGATTAATCACGAACTCTGGGGGCCCACTGTAGTAGCTCGAGCATATGTATAATTGCATCATTTGTGCTTTTGCTTGGCCTAAATCCAAACTGGCCAAGGTAGGAGTAAACTTGCTTGTATATTATTTTTTCAAAGATTTTTGATAGAAGGGGTAGGTTTGATATAGGTCTATAGTTATTTAAATCAGTAGGATCTCCTCCTTTGTGGATTTGTGTAGCCCTTGTTGTCTTGAGTAGGGATGGGAAGGTTGAAGATTCAATGTGGGTTTGTGTAGCCCTTGTTGTCTTGAGTAGGGATGGGAAGGTTGAAGATTCAATGGACTTGTTAAAGAAGTGTTTCAATAATGGGTGACAACAAATGGGAAGCTTTTTTATACATACAGTGGACCCCTGGTTTACGTCATTAATTCGTTCCAGAATGCTGTTCAAGGGCCATTACCAAACGAATTTGTTCCCATAAGGAATAATGTAAATTAGATTAGTCCTTTTAGACCCCCAAAAATACACTTACAAAATAACTTACAAAATACACTTACATAATTGTTCGAGTTTGGAGCAGTACATAAACCGGGGGTCCACTGTAATTGGTGGTAAGCTATTTAGGTCTCCTACCTTGTTCTTTAGTGTTTTGATGATGAGTGAGATTTCAGTAGGGTTTGTTGCGTTTGTTGAGGTTTTTATGCCATAAAATCTGTTTTCGTAATGCAGTTTTTTGGCCCTTCATATTAGATTCATAAGCGTAGACCAGTATCATTTCGTCTGTTCCTTTGTAATTTGACCCAGTCTGTACTGTTTTTTGTGTACATGTATTTTGTCAATAGAAGTGTGGATGCTGTTTGTAAGCCAGGGCTGTTTAGTCTCGTAGCTGTGATTTTTTTTTTTATCGGAAAATGTCTATTACAGTGGATCCCCATTTTTCGTAATCATCGGATTTTATAATTTTCGCTAATCGTAAAACTTTTTCGGCAAAATATTGCCTTGGGGATTGTCATTTGACTTGCTAATAGTTGTTCATCCCGAACACGTACGAGCGGCCCCACACACCATTCACAGTCAGTGTGCCATTGTTTATCAGCGAATGAGCACGATCCCATGCATTCATACGATACATTTTGTAATTATTTTATATTATTTTTATTATTAACCCTTTCAGGGTTTTTGACGTACTAGTACGTCTTACGCACCAGGGAGTTTGATGTACAGTGGATCCCCGGTTCTCGTCGGTAATCCGTCCCAGAGGGCCCGTCGACCACCGGTTTGGTTGAACTCCGATTCTATTTTCCCCATAAGAAATAACGGAAATAAAATTAATCCGTTCCAGACGTCCAAAAGTATTAAAATAAAATATTTTTTAGAACTTTTTGACCTTAAATTATACACATTTTTATGAAAAATTAAGAAATAATAGTACTACATTAACATGTCACTTACTTTTATTGAAGAGTTGTTGATGTGTGCAACACGGGAGGAGGGAAGAAGATGGAGTAGTATGCTAGTGTTTGGAAGAGGAATCCCCTTCCATTAACACTGCAGGTGGCAAGTTCTTTTCTGGGGTTACTGGCCTTTTTCTTTGAATGCTACACTCCCTGCATGAATGCTACACTCCCTGCATGAATGCTACACTCCCTGCATGAATGCTACACTCCCTGCATGAATGCTACACTCCCTGCATGAATGCTACACTCCCTGAATGCCTACTACACTCCCTGCATCCTTGCTACACTCCCTGCATCCTTGCTACACTCCCTGCATCCTTGCTACACTCCCTTCATCCTTGCTACACTCCCTACTCCCATCGCTCACTCCGCTGCACCCTCTGACACTCCCTGCATCCTGCTACACTCCCTGCATCCCTGCTACACTCCTTGCATCCTTGCTACACTCCCTGCATCCTTGCTACACTCCCTGCATCCTTGCTACACTCCCTGCATAAATGCTACACTCCCTGCATAAATGCTACACTCCCTGCATAAATGCTACACTCCCTGCATAAATGCTACACTCCCTGCATGAATGCTTCACTCCTTGCACATTCTTTACCACACGCTTGGCACTAGGAGCTTTCTTGGGGCCCATGGTGGCTTATTTAGCAGTTGCAAGTACTAAAAACACTGGAATAATGATAATACAGTGGACCCTCGGTTAACGAAATTAATCCGGTCCAGGAGCTATTACTTAATCCGAATCTTTCATTATCTGAAACCTTATTTCCCATAAGAAATAATGTAAATACAATTAATTTGTTCCACAAAAAAATAATCACTAAAAAAAAAAATAAAAAAAATAACATTTACTTACCTTTATTGAAGAGTTGCAGGCATCTGGAAGGTAGAGTTGCTGACAGGGGCAGGGTATTAATGGTTGGAAGGGGAATCCCCCTCCAAAAGGACTTCAGGTAACAAGTCCCTCTCTGGGGTTACTTCCCTTCTTTTTCTTTTAATGCATGCCTGCTACACTCCCTGCATGCCTGCTACACTCCCTGCATGCCTGCTACACTCCCTGCATGCCTGCTACACTCCCTGCATGCCTGCTACACTCCCTGCATGCCTGCTACACTCCCTGCATGCCTGCTACACTCCCTGCATGCCTGCTACACTCCCTGCATGCCTGCTACACTCCCTGCATGCCTGCTACACTCCCTGCATGCCTGCTACACTCCCTGCATGCCTGCTACATTCCCTGCATGCCTGCTACACTCCCTGCATGCCTGCTACACTCCCTGCATGAATGCTACACTCCCTGCATGAATGCTACACTCCCTGCATGAATGCTACACTCCCTGCATGAATGCTACACTCCCTGCATGAATGCTACACTCCCTGCATGACTGCTACACTCCTGCATGAATGCTACACTCCTGCATGCCTGCTACACTCCCTGCATGCCTGCTACACTCCCTGCATGCCTGCTACACCCCCTGCATGAATGCTACACTCCCTGCATGAATGCTACACTCCTGCATGAATGCTACACTCCCTGCATGAATGCTACTCTCCTGCATGAATGCTACACTCCCTGCATGAATGCTACACTCCCTGCATGAATGCTACACTCCCTGCATGAATGCTACACTCCCTGCATGAATGCTACACTCCCTGCATGCCTGCTACCACTGGGGTGCCACTAGGAAACTTCTTTGGACCCATGGTGACTTATTTCACAGTGACAATCACTAAACCACCAAAAAAGACACCAAATATATTGTGAATCTTTGAAAGAGCGCGCTAGTTAATGTTCTCTCAATTGTAAACAACGCTTCACTGGCGTCCTGGGCTTGCGCAGAGCAGGCGGACACGTCTAATACCTTTCGGTAACCAAAGAATTTTTCGCTAACCGATTACGAAAAAAGCTTATGTTTTCCGAAGCTTACGTTAACGGAACCTTTCGTTAACCGAGGGTCCACTGTATATATGGTATGAATGCGTGGGTTGTGGTCGCTTGCTTGTAAACAATAACACACTGAGTGCCTGGGCGCCCAGCTGGGCCACGGCCTCACGCGTACGCGTTCGGGATGTATAGCCAACTCGCCCAACTCCGAGTGGCCGCCTAATACCGAGCCAAAAATATTGTAAAAAAACCCGTTGAACACCGATTTGGCCGAGCTCCGAAGCCGTCGAGCACCAGGGGTTCACTGTACTAGTACGCCTAAATTCTAGCACCCTCAAATCAAGCAGAAACAGCTGGTAGGCCTAGACGTGAGAGAATGGGTCTGTGTGGTCAGTGTGCACAGTATAAAAAATCCTGCAGTACACAGTACATAATGAGGAAAAACTCCGACTGTGTTTTTGGTTTAACCCTTAAACTGTCCACACGTAGATATACGTTCACTCGTGTAGCTGACCAAATATTTTGAAAAAAAAAAAAAAATTTTTTGAAATGAAGAGCACATTTTTATAAACAGGATAGGCTAAAAAAAATGAAATTTGGGCCAGTACTTACCGAGATATACGCCCACCAATTTGGTACTGGATGCTCACCTGACGGCAACATCAAGTCCTGCCGCTTGCAGAAGTAATGCCCATATACTTTTTTTCTAGTTTTTATTTTAATTTATATAATTTTTATGTTCTGATAATTACAATTTATAATAGTTCTTGTGGTTTCATAGCCAATCTTTGTTCTAACACTAATATTATGTACTGAAATAGTACTCAAATAGTCACAATCACAACAACAGGTGAACAGTTTCACCTGCCTTGGTCATTTACTATTGTCTATAAATACGTATATACAAAGTATTTATAGGTCCCAGCAATGTTTTAGACATCCTGTAGTATATATGAAAATCCTTGAAGAATGGTGTTATGACAATTGTCAGATAATTACTGATAAGGCAGTGACATTGATGAATGAATGTGTGCAGGGAACCCTTGCTTTTTCACTCTGTATCTATCTATCTGTATATCTATCTGTCTGTCTGTCTATCTGTCTATCTATCTATCTATCTATCTATCTGTCTATCTATCTATCTGTCTATCTATCTATCTGTCTGTCTATCTGTCTAGGTCTGCTTATCTGTCTTTCTGTCTGCCTGTGTGCCTGGAGTATATGAAACTCCTTGAAGAATGGTGTGTTGACAAGTGTCAGATAACTCTTGACAGCCCAGTGACATTTGATAAATGTCAGCTGTGCTGGAGGGAACCCTCCCTTTTTCAATATCTGTCTGTCTGTCTGTGTCTGTCTATATGTCTGTCTGTCTATCTGTGTCTGTCTATCTGTCTGTCTATCTGTCTGTATCTTTCTGTCTGTCGGTATCTCTCTGTCTGTATCTGTCTATCTATCTGTCTGTTTGTCTAGCTCTGCTTATGTCTGTCTAACTCTGCTTATCTGTCTGCCTGTGTATGTCTTTCCGTCTGCTTGTCTCAGTCTCAGAGTGCGTCTCGTAAGCCAACAGGTATTATACACGATGCAGAAGTGACGATGCGTATTACTTGTCAGGGGTTTCCATGCTTATTATGTATTATATCTACAAGCATTGTACGTATAGCACTTTGCCTGGAATTTTTGGGTTATCCTAGGTAATTTACACTATGTATAATAACTGTACTTATGTGTATATGTGAGAGAGAGACAGAGATATAGGACATATAGATATAGACAGATATATAGACAGACAAAGATATAGGCAGACAAAGATATAGACAGATAAAGATATAGACAAAGATATAGACAGACAAAGATATGGACAGATAGAGTTATAGACAGATAGAGAGACAGCCAAAGCCAGCCAGCCTGCCGAATACATAAGAACATAAGAAAGAAGGAACACTGCAGCAGGCCTACTGGCCCAAGCCAGCCAGCCTGCTGAATACATAAGAACATAAGAAAGAAGGAACACTGCAGCAGGCCTACTGGCCCATGCAAGACTGGTCCATGTCACCCCCCAACTTAGACCAATGACCCACCTAGTCAGGTCACATCCTCTGAAGGATGGAGCATGGCATCAGACATAGTAGCACAAGCTTGTCAGGTCCAACTCACACCCACCCACAGCCACTCATGTATTTATCTAATCTATTTTTACTTTCCTCTTATAAGGAGTGTTAATGCGACATAACATCATTGAATCCCTGGTGTTTGCCACACTATTTGCTCTAACTGGCACTCAATCGAACTGGTGCTCCCACAAGGTACTAAGTGGTCCCCGATTTTTTTAATACTGCGCACACTGAGGGCGCAGACCCATTCTCTCATGTCTAGGCGACTCAGGCCTATCGCACTAAATTTGAACGAATGTAAAATAAAACGTAGATGTACGTTCGGTCAGCTACGCGAGTGAACGTATATCTACGTGTGAACAGTTTAAGGGTTAAAACAGCGACTTTGCAGTCTATTTTCGTATAGTATTTATGGTTATATTCTTGTTTTCTTGGTCTCATTTGATAGAATGGAAGATATATTAGAGAAATAGAGATAACTTTGATTGGTTTCTCGATGACAAGTACCTAGAAATTGAGCGCAAAGTAGCGAAAATGTTCGATTTTTGCCAATGTTCAAGAGTATACAAATAACGCCACACGTCCAATACACATCAACTGAGGAGTCTAATATTCTTGCACAAGTGTGCTGATAGTATTTATACCGTTTTTACAATGATGCAGTAGTATACATAACAAAAAATCTTCATTTTTTTGTGAGAATAAAAATTCAAAATGGAAAGCAAAAGTAATGTAAGAGGGGCCTGGAGACGTGACTAAAGAACAGATAAAATGTTATTTTAATGCCAGGAATGTCTGTCTTGTTTATTCTGGACCCTATTTTGAAATTGGTATCTTTTGAAATTTGTGTAAAAATGGCAATACATATTGCCAATTTCTGACCACATTATTGGGTAGTTGAAATAGGTAAATTGGTGGTTTCTTGTACTCGATCGATAGAACAAATGGAATTCTAGAATAATAGCTATGATTTTAGTAGACTGAGACATTGGAATTGACCAAATGGGCGAAATCACCGATGTGTAAATATCGTCAATCTCGCTAACTTTGCGAGAGCATAATTCCATTAGTTTTTCACCAAATTTCATACTTTTGGTGGCATTATGATCAGAAATAGATGCTCTATCATTTCATAATTTTTTTTTTTTTTTTCCGAAAATGTTTCGAATCGGGGTCTCGACCCTGAAAGGGTTAACCCTTAAACTGTCCACACGTAGATATACGTTGACTCGCGTATTGCTCCGAATATTTTGAAAAAAAAATTAAAAATGAAGAGCGCATTTTTATAAACAGGATAGGCTAAAAAAATTTTTTAGGGCCAGTACTTACCAAGATATAAGCCCGCCAATTTTGTGCTGGATGCTCACCTGACGGCAACATCAAGTCCTGCCACTTGCAGAAGTATTGCGGATATGCTTTTTTTCTAGTTTTTATTTTAATTTATATAATTTTATGTTCTGATAATTACAATTTATAATAGTTCTTGTGATTTCATAGATAATCTTTGTTCTAACACTAATATTAGGTACTGAAATAGTACTCAAATAGTCACAATCACACCAACAGTTGAACATTTTCACCTGCCTTGGTCATTTACTATTTTCTATAAATAACTTCTTGAAGCATGATGTTTATGACGAGTGTCACTAAACTGCCGACAGGGTAAGCAGTGGAGTGACACTTGATGATAATGCATTGCTGCAGGGAACCCTGGCTTTGTTTGTTTTCACTGTTACACACAAATATGTATGTCTGTCTGTTTATCTGTCTGTCTGTCTATCTGTCTAGCTTTGCTTATCTGTCTTTCTGTCTGTGTATGTCTTGTCTGTCTGCCTGTGTGTCTGTCTTTCTGTCTGCCTGTGTGGCTCGGTCTTTCTGTCTGCCTGTGTGTGTGTCTTTCCATCTGCTTGTCTCTCAGTCTCAGAGAGTGGCTTATAAACCAACAGGTATTACACACGATGCAGAAGTGACTTGCATATTACTTACCAGTCATGCTTATTATGTCTAATATCTACAAGCACTGTATAGCACTTTGCCTGGAATTTTTGGGTTATCCTAGGTAATTTACACTATGTATAATAACTGTACTTATGTGTACATGTGAGAGATAGATAGACAGAGATATAGACAAACAGATAGACAGACAGACAGCCAATGCCAGCCTGCCGAATACGTACAGTGGACCCTCGGTTATCGGCTGTAATCTGTTCCAGAAGCTCGGCCTAAGACCGAAATGGCCTATAATCGAAATATTTCCCATAAGAATTAATGTAAATATAATTAACCCTTTCAGGGTCCAAGGCCATTTTTGGAAGGGGTGTGCCAGTGTCCAAGAATTTAAAAAAAAAAAATTCTTATTTTTTCTTATGAAATGGTAGAGAATCATTTTCTGAAGGTAATAAAACAAAAAGTACAAAATTTGATTGAAAATTGACAAAATTATGCTCTCGCGAATTTTGATGCATCAGGGATATTTACGCATCGGTGATTTTGCCAACTTTGACTCCCATTTTAGGCCAATTACATTATTCCAGTCGACCAAATTCTTTGCTATTTCACTAGTATTACTTCTATTCTATCGATTGAGCACAAGAAATCACCCAGTCAACTGTTTCAACTACAAAATAAAGTGATTGTAAATTGGTAATTTAGCCAATTTAACTCAAAGTTCAAAATATTCCAATTTCAAAATAGGGTGCAGAATAAACAATGCAGGCATTCCTGGCACTAAACTAACATTTCCTCTGTTCATTAGTTACGTTTTCAGTCTTTACAAATGAATTCCATTTTGATTTTTATTCACATAATTAATTTTTATTCAAACCAAAAAATGGAAGATTTACTGTTATGCAATATTGCAATAATTCTAAAAATAATATCACCACATTTGTGAACGTAAATTAGACCCACCAGCTGGAGCGTATTAGACGTGTGAGGTCATTTGTTTACTCTTGAACATTGGCAAAAATTTAACATTTCTGCTACTTTGAGCTCAGTTTCAAGCAATTTTCAATAATAAAATCAATCAAAGTCATCTCTATATCTGTAATATATCTTCCATTCTATCAAATGAGATCAAGAAATCGCAAATACAACTATAAAAGTACATGAAAAACACTGCAAAGTCACTGTTTTAATCGAAAATTACGGTTTCAGTTTTTTTTTTCATTATGCACTGTGTGCTGCAGGATTTGTTTTATGTGGTGCACACTTACTACATAGATGTATTCTCTCATATCCAGGCCCAAATTTACCGCTCACAGCTTATCTGAGTGAGCTGAGCTCATGACGTAGAACTACGGTTTGGACCCTGAACTCAAAGCCGTAGAACTACGGCACAGACCCTGAAAGGGTTAATCCGTTCCAGACAAAAATACCAACAAAAAATATTTTTTTAGCAATTAAATAAGTATTACATACCTTTATTGAAGACTAATGCTGGCTTCTGGAAGACGGAAGGAAGAGTTAGTGTTTGGAAGGGTAATCCTCCATAAAGACTTCAGGTAACAAGTCCTTATCTGGGGTTACTTCCTTCATTTTCTTTTAATGCCACTAGGACCAGCTTGAGAGTCACTGGACCCTGTCTAGAAAAATAACTGTCCAGAGTGCTCTGTTTCTGGCATTTTCTATGATTTCCCTGAAGTGGGACAAGGTTTTGTCACTAAACATGTTGCAGATATGGCTTGTTTCAGCTTGGTCAGGGTGGTATTTTTTCAACAAAACTTTGCACTTCATTCCACTTTGTACAAATGTCCTTAATCAATGAAGAAGGCACCTCCTTCACTCCTCTTCCTCCTCCTTTCTGAAACAAGTTCCTCAACTCTGGTCTGATGCTGTTGCAGAATAAGCTCTTCCAGCTCTTCAGTGGTTAGCTCTTCGTTGTGGTCCTCCACCAACTTTTCCACCTCCTCACCACTCACCTCCAACCCCAGGGACTTGCCCAATGCCACAATACCTTCCACAACAGGCAGAGGGTCATCAGGGTCAGGGTCAGCCTCAAACCCTTCAAAATCTCTCTGTTGGACACAACCTGGCCACAATTTTTTCCAAGCAGAGTTCAAAGTCCTGGAAGTCACTTCCTCCCAAGCCTTACCTATAAGGCCTATGCAATGGAGGATAGTGAAGTGATTCCTCCAGAACTCTCTTAGGGTCAACTGAGTGTCCGAGGTCACTTCAAAGCACTTTTGAAACACTGCTTTTGTGTAGAGTTTTTTGAAGTTAGAAATGACCTGCTGGTCCATGGGCTGGAGGAGAGGAATGGTGTTAGGAGGCAAGAACTTCACTTTTATAAAACTGAAGTCCCTAAACACTTGGTCTTCCAAGTCTGGAGGATGTACAGGAGCATTGTCCAGTACCAGGAGGCACTTGAGTGCCAATTTCTTTTCCTGGAGGTATTTTTTCACACTTGGGCCAAACTCATCATTAACCCACTCTCTGAAAATTTGCCTTGTGACCCATGCGTTATGATTAGCTTTCCACATCACACACAATCTATTCTTGTGGACATTGTTTTTCTTGAACACAGGGATTTTCAGAGTGATACACGAGTAAAGGCTTCACTTTGAAATTCCCACTAGCATTACTACACAACAAGAGAGTTAGCCTGTCTTTCATAGGCTTGTGTCCTGGCAGTGCCTTTTCCTCCTGCATGATGTAGGTCCTATTTGGCATTTTCTTCCAAAACAGGCCTGTTTCGTCACAATTAAACACTTGTTGGGGTTCGAATTTTTCAGCGCCTATGCACCCCTTGAATTCCTGAACAAATGTTTCAGCCGCACATTTGTCAGAACTTGCAGCCTCACCATGCCTTACAACACTGTGTATGCCACTACACTTCTTAAATCTCTCAAACCAGCCTTTACTGGCCCTAAATTCACTACCAGCAGCACTTATTCCAGGAGTTTTCTTCACAAGATCCTCATGCCTTCTCACAAATAACAGACTCCACTACACTGTCTCCCACTACATATTTCTTTTTCTTTAATCCACAGTAACAATAACTTTTCCATTTTTTCCATTATTGGTGACCTTTGTTTCGTTAGAAAATTTACTCCTTTGGTAACATCAGCATCCTTGATTTGTTCTTTCTTTGCCAGGATGGATGTAATAGTTGATTTGTTTTTCCCGTACATCCTGGCAAGTACCAGCACCCGCATACTACTCTCATATTTCTCAATCACCTCTCTTAAATTCCATGGTGTTTCTCACTTTCTTTACCACAGGAACTTTACTAGGAACTTTCTTGGGAGCCATGGTTACTTATTTCGCAGTTGCACTGACAAAAAACCACGAAAAATAAGCAAAATGTTTGGATGAATGAGCAGTAGCTTCTCACACACCAAGAGACGAGGCAAACTGAAGCGCAAGCGGCCCCAGCCGGCGGACGGATGCCTCCCATACGGCTGATAACCAAAACGGCCTATTACGGAAGCCGAAAACCGGCCTATCACCGAGTTGGCCGATAACAGGAATGGCCGATAACCGGGGTCCACTGTATTACACGTTCCAGAATCGTTTCTCTTTATTTAGGGCATAGGTTATAGGACATTCTGGCAGGATGACACTACCAGTGGTATCGAAATGAAAGGATGTTACACATGGGATATTATCGAGGTTTTTATATTTCCTCGACCACTTGTGGCCACATCGATCACTTTCCTCTTAAAAGGGGAGTGTTAATACGACATGACATCAGTGAATCCCTGGTATTTGCCACGCTATTTGCTGTAGCTGGCGCTCAATTAAACTGGTGCTTCCACACTGTACTAAGTGGTCCCAGATTTTTTGAATACTGTGCACACGAGTGTTAAGACCCATTCTATACTGACCAGGCATCTCAGGCCAATCACCCCAAATTTGGAGGCAGGAAAAAATGAAACGTAGATATTCGTTTGGACAGTTAATTTATTATTAATTTATGGAACTGGAACACATCCAATTTCCTAGATCAAGAGCGCTTCACCAGCGTCAAGCTATTTGCTCTAGCTGGCACTCATTTGAACTGGTGCTTCCACAAGGTACTAAGTGGTCCCAGATTTTTTAATGCACACACCACACATAGTTTGGAGATTAGGAGGAGGTGTAGGGTTATTAAAAATATTATCCAGTGTGCTGAGGAAGGGTTGTTGAAGTGGTTTGTACATTTAGAGAGGGTGAAGCAAAATAGGATGACTTGGAGAGTGTATAAATCTGAAGTGGAGGGAAGGCTGGGTAGGGGTCACCCTAGGAAAGGTTAGTTGCCTTCCCTTCTGTTTCTGAGATATCCCTTCGCCACTAACTTGAATGCTTCCCAGGCAACTTTCTCCTCCCCATGAAGGTCTGATTCAAAGTCACCATCTTTAAGAAGTTCTCGAATCTGAGGACCATTGAAGACTCCCTCTCTTATCTTAGTGTTGCTCAGTGAGGGGAATTTTGATGTTAAATACTTGAATCCCCGACGGAATTTGTCCAAAGCTTTTACAAAGTTTTTCATGAGCCCCAGTTTCATGCATAGTGGTGGTAGCAAAATTTTGTTTGGTTCAATGAGAGGTGGATGCTGAACATTTTTCATCCCAGGCTCCAATGATTGACGAGGTGGCCAGTCTCTCCTGATGTTGTGGGAACTTCTTGGACAGCTGTCCCATTCACATAGAAAGCAGCAGTATACCTGAAGAGGGTTTTGGGGGTCAACGCCCCCGCGGCTCGGTCTGAGACCAGGCCTCGTGGTGGATCAGGGTCTGATCAACCAGGCTGTTACTGCTGGCCACACGCAAACTGACGTACAAACCACAGCCCGGCTGGTCAGGTGCCTGTCCAGTGCCTTCTTGAAGACAGCCAGGGGTCTATTGGTAATTCTCCTTATGTATGCTGGGAGGCAGTTGAACAGTCTTGGGCCCCGAACACTTACTGTGTTGTCTCTCAGTGTACTCGTGGCGCCCTGCTTTTCATTGGGGGAATGTTGCATTTCCTGCCGAGTCTTTTGCTTTCATAGGGAGAGATTTTCGTGTGCAAGTTTGGTACTAAAAATAATAATAATAATAATAATAATAATAATAATATTTTTATTTGGACATGATACAAAGAATTACATTTGGTTATTGACATTACATGAGGTGTACATGCCAAAAGCCCCTAGTATGCAGGGCATTTTGGGCAGACTTAAAATTAACTTAAAACTAAATTGTAAGAATTTTTGTAGATAGTATACAATGAGTAAAGGTGAGTATTTAAGCTATGAAATTTGAACATAGTTTAGACATGACATTTTTAAACATAGTTTTGTACTTTTGTCTTCATTATAAAATTAATTAAATCAGATTAAACAAATTAAAGCAATAATAATAATAAAATAATAAAAAGTTATGGTTGATAATTTATAAAATAAGTAAAGTTGCATATCTAAGTTATAAAGTTTGAATATAAGTTGAACATATCAATTAATTGTAGCAATTTATTGTAGCAATGCAACTAATTGAGTGAGATAACAATTTAAAACAATTAATTGCATTGCAGTTAGTTTACGTGGTCATTATAATCCCTCTAGGGTTTTCCAAGTGTACATTATCATGTATCTCGCCTGTTCCAGGGAATACAAATCAAGAGACTTCAACCGTTCCCAGTAATTTAGGTGCCTTATCGTACTTATATGTGCTGTGAAAGTTCTTTGTACACTCTCCAGGTCAGCAATTTCGCCAGCCTTGAAGGGGGCAGTTAGTGTACAGTAGTATTCCAGCCTAGAGAGATCAAACTATATGAAGAGAATCATCATGGGCTTGGCGTCCCTAGTTTTGAAGGTTCTCATTATCCAGATGCGGTAGATACATTGTTGTGGTCTTTGAAGGCGAGATCCTCTGACACTTATCACTTCCAGGTCCTTCACATTACTTTTTTGCTCTATTGTATGGTTAGAATTTGTTGTATACCCTGATACAGTTTTAATTTCCTAAAGTTTTCCATATCTGAGAAGTTGAAATTTCTCTTCATTGAACTTCATATTGTTTTGAGTGGCCCATTTGAAGATTTGGTTTATGTCCGCTTGGAGTCTTGCGGTGTCTTCGATGGAAGTCACTGTACTCACCTAATTGTGGTTGCAGGGGTCGAGACTTAGCTCCTTGCCCCACCTCTTCACTGACCGCTACTAGATCCTCTCTCTCCCTGCTCCATGAACTTTGTCATACCTCGTCTTAAAGCTATGTATGGTTCCTGCCTCCACTACATCACTTGCTAGACTATTCCACTTCCTGACTTCTCTATGGCTGAAGAAATACTTCCTAACATCCCTTTGACTCATCTGAGTCTTCAACTTCCAATTGTGACCCCTTGTTTTTGTGTAACCTATCTGGAACATTCTGTCTCTGTCCACCTTATCTATTCCACGCAGTATTTTGTATGTCATTATCACGTCTAACCTAACCCTCCTGTCTTCCAGTGTCGTCAGGCCGATTTCCCTTAACCTTTCTTCATAGGACATTCCCTTAGCTCCGGAACTAACCTTGTTGCAAACCTTTGCACTTTCTCTAATTTTTTGATGTTGTGGGGAATTGTGGGAGATAAGTCTATCTGGGACACCGCCACTTGCAATAAACAAACTCCTAGGGAGATGACCGACTAGTATAATTTTACCACTGTCATTCCCTTTAAGGTATGTGAGAACTTTACCCACTCCTGGCCGCACCCAAGGGGTACCTTCAATATTCTCACGTTAGCCCACTGCACTCTGGACCAGTATAAATAAATCTGAGTAGATAATATTAATAATTGTGGTATGATTAAATTTAAGTGGACTGTATAGGTTATGGGCGACTGATCAAGTAGAAAGAAAGGTAGCGAACACACAATTAAGTTAACATGACCATCACTCACCTAATTAACAGCATCATAGCGGTGCATGGTAGATCATTGACCTAGCTAAAGTACATCTACTGTGCGTAACATATTATTGGCCAATAACAAAGACGACAGATGAGTACTTAGCTTTAGATGAGGGAGTTGCCGTTGTTGACGTCCTCCTGCGATCTGGTTCAATCGCGATGGTAAGAGTTGTCCTTCGAGTCAAGGAAGGTTAATTTCCGTGAACTTTATACGCCACGAGACCGGGCGTTAGTTAACATGTGGTTGGTCGGGTAGCGATTCAGATCCTCTCACTATTCCGACCTTATTACTGTTTATACGTATAACTTTACACACGTATATCCTGGCTTAATGCCCCACTAGTTTATACACATTCACGTCTCGATACTTGGATTTCGAGTAGATAACTTGTGATATGTTAGTTCATCTCTCCGCATCCAACATGGCGGTCGGGTACGCGTACCCACGCTAGACCCGCCCGGTACAATCACCCCTGATTATTTACAACTCAGTTTCACTATATTCACCATTTCACAACATTCATCGAATATATATTTCAATCTCTTCTAAGACGAAAGCTCCCCAGCATCAGGGGTTACGACTTTACCCTGTCGTATGGTCGCTTCACTGAGTTCAAATAGGCCTATGCGGACATACCATGCCGGCGCCATTCGTTATTTCCACAATTACTGCCCTATTACGGGACCTCCTGGACCGATTGTCCCACTTTATATTCACTGCGTCACTGGATACTCCTCCACATTACGAAAGGAGGTAATTAAGTCCGGTTTGGCGGCCGGAATCTCCAAATTCGGCAGGCCATCCCATCACCTGAATTCCGGTGTGTAGGCTGGGGTTTCACACCCTCTCCCTCTCTCCCGCCTCTGCCCTGCTTCCTGCTGCTGGTGTGGAAAATATTGGTATTTTCCGAAAGTTGTAATTGATAAACTTTCCAATATGAACAGATATCCTTAATGTACCGCTGGTACATGGGGGTATGTAATAGAGAACCATCATACCAGCGGGGAGGAAGCGGGAAGAGGCTGGGCAGGGAGGAGGCAGAGAGGGGAAAGAGAGTGAACTGGGCGCCTACCGACCCGATCAGGTGATGGGATGGCCTGTCGAATTTGGAGATTCCGCCCACCAAATTGGATTTAATTACCTCCTTTCGTAATGTGGAGGAATATCCAGTGACGGGGGGAATATCGAGTGGGACAATCGGTCCAGGAGGTCCAGTAATAGGACAATAATTGTGAAATAAGGTGGGCCGCCGGCGTGTGACGCGGTCATAGGCCTATTTGAACTGAGTGAAATGACCATACGGCAGGATAAAGTCGTAACCCTGATGTTGGGGAGTTCATCTTAGAAGAGACTGTAATATATTCGATGAACTTTGGGAAATGGTGAATACTGTGAAACCGAGTTGTAAATAATCAGGGGTTGATTGTGTCGACCGGGTCTGGCTTGGGTACGCCATACCCCGACCGCCATATTGGATGTGATTGAAATGAACTAACTTATCGTAAGTTATCTGCTCGAAATTCAAGTATCGAGACTGTGAATGTGTATAAACTAGTGGGGCATTAAGCCAGGATCACGTAATATGTAAAGTTATACGTATAAACAGTACAAAGGTCGGATTAGTGCGAGGATCTGATTCGCTACCCGACCAACCACATGTTAACGAACGCTCGGTCTCGTGGGCGTATAAGAGTGTACGGAAATTAACCTTCCTTGACTCGACGAGACAGCTAATACCATCGCGATCGAATCAGATCGCAGGAGGACGTCACAACGGAACGACTCCCTCATCTAAAGCTAAGTACACTGCTGTTTACTTTGTTATTGGCCAATGATATTGTTACGCACAGTAGATGTACTTTAGCTAGGTCAACGATCTACGATACACCGCTATGATGCTGTTAATTAGGTGAGTGTTGGTCATGTTCATTGAACTATGTGTTCTCTACCTCTTCTCCGTGTGATCAGTTGTTCCACAACCAATACAGTCCACTTAAATTTAACGTAATATAGCTATAATAAATGATCTTCTCAATTTATTTATACTGGTCTAGAGTGCAATGGGCTAACGAGAACATTGAAGGTACCCCTCGGTGCGGCCAGGAGCGGGTAAAGTTCTCACATACCTTAAAGGGAATGACTGCGGTAAAATTTATACGAGTCGGTCATCTCCCTGGGAGTTTGTTTATTGCTAGTGGCGGTGTCCCAGATAGACTTCTCTCACAAATCCCCACAGCGCCCGTTGGTCCGTCCTGAACCGGAGGTGATTAGTGAATTAATCATTATTGAATTAATTAATTAATAAATAAGTGACTGATCATAGGAAGTGAGTATAGAGTACACAGTTAATTAATTGTGTGGTGGACAGTAATTAGTCCAATTAATTGCTAGCACAGGCGTGGCTACGATTTGTGCGAGAGTAAGGTGTGAGAATCACCTTTATAAACAATTTATTTAATTTGTGACGTCAGTGGTTATTAATTCTACAACCATGACTGAAACTGGTGGAGTTCCCATGCCGGGTGGCAAAACCATGGATATTAAAGCCAAGAAAGCGTCGTTGCAAGCTCGCAAGGGACATGTAACAAAGACACACAATACGTGTTTGAACTTAGTGGACGAGCCGTCGACGAGTCTTATTGACTTAGAAACAAATTTTGAGTTACTAGAACTCAGGTACGCGTCGTACGTGAAGTGGTTCAAAATCTATGAAGTCGAGTTACTGGATGATTGTGCGAGCAGTGAGGAACGAGATACACTGTTACGACAATATAGTGAATTGGAAGAAGCCATGTGTGCCTGTAAAGTTACGGTACTAGGTAGGTTAAGGAGTATGAGTGACGTGGTGGGCCAACCTCCCGCGGCAAATAAAGTGTCCCTCCCCAGACTCCCGGAAGTACAATTGTTGTCGTTCCAGCCGGGAGACAGCTGGGAGGAATTTTGGTCAATTTTCAAGGCAATGGTGCACGATCGGAAGGATCTGGAAAGTGTTGCCAAGTTGATTTATTTAAAGGGACAATTGAGGGAGATGCCCTCATTCTCATTCAGGCTTTCCCGAATGTAAACGACTCTTATAGAGAAGCTGTTCGTCTGCTAGAGGGTACTTATGGTAACTCGGAACAGCATACAGTGGATTTAGTACTGGCAGTGGTTAATTTGAAACCGCCAGGGCACAACTACAAAGAGTTGCAACAGTTTCGGATCAAACTAGAGAGCACTCTCCAGATTTTGAGTAACAAACACAATTTGGAGAATGCAAGTTGGTTCGTTTGTCCGGTAGTGCGAGCTAAATTGAACCATAAGACGATAGAGTGGTTATCTAACAAGTACCACAAGGCTTACTTCGGGTTGGGAGAGATAAGGACGGGTTTGCAAGAATTAATTGTTCAGTTGCAAACTAACCAGCCCACTATTTTTAAGAATACTGGTCATAGTGACGTTGAGTCAGCAACTAAGTTCCACAAAGGGAAAAATTATCCCAATAGTAATAGTTACAACCCAACCACTAAAAGGGGTTATGTTGGCACATATCAAGTGACCGGGACCAGTAATAGTGGTTCGTCACAACAAGACAGAAAGAATAAACACCCCAATAAGGGTAACCCGGGGGGTAAGCTGTCGAGCCAAGAGAAGAGAGATTGTCTCTTCTGTAATGAAACCCATCTCTCTAAACTCTGCGTTACCTATAATTCTTGGGATGCGAAAGTGAGGAGATTGGATGAGCTGAACCGGTGTATTCGATGTCTTGGTAATCATAATGTGAGGGATTGCCAGACCAAACTGAATACTTGTCACCAATGCAATAATGGCAGGCACCACATCGTGATGTGTAAGAGCGGGTGTAATCCTAGTAATGGTAAGGATAATCACCCCGACACTACCGTGGCGCACGTAAAACTCGCAGCTAACGTTCGTAATGGTTTAGCTGAAGTAGCACTACCTGTGTTGGATATGACAGTTAAAGATAAATGGCGTAAATCCAAGACTGTAACAGCATTGTTAGATCAGGGATCACAACGTACTTTCATAAAGCGCAGTTGCCTTAATGGGATGAAAGTACGAAGGGGGGATCCTACCACATTAAAATTGTCGGGTTTTCTCTCAGATAAAAGGGCCCAGTCATATGACACGGTTTATATAAACGTCGGTCTGGGCAGAGAGAAGACCCAAGTTAATGCAGTAGTCGTGGATAGACTACCGGAGAAGGTCTCCACTGTGGGTCTTAATGCCACCAAGCAGAGACTCTCACAGAATAATGTGAAACTGGCACCATCTGTGGTCAATAATGACTCGGTGGGGCCAATAGGAGTATTAATAGGCAGCGACTATTATGCAGCCTTTGTGAAGGGTATGACGAAGAGGTGCGGAGTCACTCTTCTCAACACGGGTGCAGGCCATGTCATTTATGGCCGGCTTCCTCGCAGTAATGAATGACTGGAGGAAGCCATAAATGCAGTCACTGTGTGTCTTACGCACGAAACGCCGCCCCAGAGTACATATTCTTCTATAGAGAATGCCGTTGAACCAGTACACAAGTTATGGGAACTGGACAGTATCGGGATTAATGTAAATGAAGAAAGTCCAGATGATTCCTTCACTCAGGAACAATACCTGAAGGATGTTAAATTTGAGTCTGGACAATACTGGGTGCGACTCCCATGGACGCTAAACCATCCGGAACTACCCACTAATTACCGGATGGCGTATGGTCAGTTAAAGGCCCAGCTCCACGAATTGAGTAAGACACCAGAATTGCTGACTGCTTATAATGGGATCATTAATGAACAGTTAAATAATCAGTTCATAGAGGAGGTACCCCCTGAGCAAGCCAATATTTATGGCCACTACTTACCTCATCACGGAGTGAAGAAGGATTCCAAAACCACTCCTTTGAGGAGTTTAGTTAGTTTGATATCTTTATTATGCACCCCATACCCATCCTGTGGGCGGTAGTCAAAAGATTACAGAGGTACATAATGGGTCCAGGGACTGGACCTCAAAGTTTGATGGCTGAGCAAGTTACAAAGGTAATGAACTCAGATGGTCACAATCATGACAAGTTACAAAGGTATTTGCAGATTACAGAGGTATATATAGGGTCCAGAGACTGGGCCCCAAAGTTTTGATAGCTGAACAAGGTACAATGGTAATTAATTCACTAGTTACAAGGTAATGAATCATGTAAGTAAATTTACTTACGTCTGTACATGGTTGCACTCATGAACAAATTATAAAGCAATGAGCAATCTATTAGTCTACACCCAGCCACAACTGTAATGAGTTATTGGTGCAAATTTTAATTGTTGGGTCACACACACACACATATACATATACACATACACACGCATACATGTATATACATACACACATACACATACACACATGTACATACACACACACACACACACACACACGTGTCAATGCTTTATTTACAGGGAGCAAAGTCAGGGTATTTTTCCAGAATGGTCTGTAATATACCACTGTGGATAAAATACTTTGACATATCTTGAACATTTCTGAATGAGTAGTCTCTGAATTCATTAATTTTATCGCACTCCAGTACATAATGACGCAGGGTGTGACAATAATCCAACTGGCAAAGTTTACATCTTGTTTGGTCTACATCTGGTGGTGGTGATTTAACCTGCCAAAGATACTTGTAACCCAGCCGGAGGCGGGCGGTAGTGACATCCAAGAGTCTGCTTATTTTGTTGGATGCACCATAGACATGTGGCTCCTCCTGCATGATAGAATGATGATAGATGGACTGACTGGTGTCAAACTCCCTGAGTCTTAAGTCAATAAAATTCAGTTGAAGTTCTTTTCGTATTATTGTTCTCAAACTGCTAACTGACAAGCCAAGATTGTAATCTATCCCCTCTTTGAAAGCATAAAACTTAGCCAATTTATCAGTTCTATCATGCATCTGAAGACCAATGTGAGATGGAATCCACAGCATGTGCACTCTGACTCTACTATCCAGAATCCTACCATACCTGTGCCTGGCTTCTGACACGAGCATGCTACAAGTTATACTTGATGAGTTGAGAGCATTTATGGATGACAGAGAATCAGTTACAATTAGAGAGTTAACCTTAGATACATGGACGCATTTGAGTGCAAGGAGTATGGCAAACAGTTCTGTCTGAAGGGTAGAGGCCCAGTTATTGATGCGTGCTCCAATTTCTTTAAGAGAGCCATCACTCTGTATGACAACAGCAGCACTACCAGCTGCACCAGTGGATTGGTGAACAGAACCATCAACGTAAATAATTTGTGAGAGAGTGTGCTGTTTGGCTAAATTATCAATACAGTTTAAGGCATCATGTTTGGCTTCAAGGCGAAGCTTTGGTTGTGATTTAAGAAGTAGTTTGGGGAAATGGAGGGATGGTAGTTTGGAATGGGGTAATATTCCATGGAGCGGAGAAGTGCCGCTGTTGCCTTACTTGCCACAGATCATGTATCTGATTCATGCGGAGGTCGGTTCCAGTTTTTCGATCCATCTGGAGGGATGTTCACCAGTGCTGAGGAAAGTTTGGAGGGCTTCTGTGCATGGGTTTGAATGGGCTTGCCTGAGCATATTAACCCCAATTAGGATATTTCTTTCAGTAACACGATCTCTGATGCTTGGAATATCAAGTTCTTTCTGCATATTTAAAATTTTGGCAGTACGAGGGCATCCTAAAATGATCCTCATTGCTTCGTTCTGCAGTTTTTCCAACCCTCCAAGCTTCCAGTCAGACACAAGAGCAAGTAGTGGGGCAGCATAATCAACTAATGATCTAATATAAGCAAGATACATCATTTTCACAATTTTAACATTAGCACCATACCTGGGGTGAAACCCTGCCACAACTCTAAGTGCTCTCAGCCTTTCTTTGTATTGACGACAAAGTCTCGTTACAACAGGTCCAAGTAGTGGGACCTCAAAGCCTAGATACCTGTATCTGTTTACATATTCTAAAAGAGACCCATCATGCAACTGGATCTGGCGAACTGTGCCTCTCTGTCGAGGAGGACGCCTATTGAGTATCTTTGTTTTATCAGTAGAGATTATCAACCCCAGGTCTTGACACGAGGCTAGTACATGGTTAAGGATGTTTTGGGTGTTGGAGAATCCGGTGGTGTGAATCATTATATCATCAGCAAAACTGATCATATAATGATGGGGCTGGCTAGGCATAGCATTAAGTAAGGCATTAATTAGAATATTGAATAGAGTGGGACTGAGCACACCTCCCTGTGGGGTTCCTAATTCAAAGTCTTTAGTTATACTTCTATGCCCCTGGAACAACACAGAAGACTTTCTGTTGGACAGGTAGCCTTTAATCCAGCGGAGAAGCCATCCTCCAACATCCATTCTGGCAAGTTCACTAATGATTACATGTCTGTTGGCAACATCAAAAGCAGATTTAAGGTCAAGGAAGGTAGTGTATGAGCTGTCAGTGTGCAGAGTGAGAAAGGTGGCTATGCATTGGTGCACACTCCTTCCATGCATGAAACCATGCAACCGGGGGACAAAAATGTTTGATTCTGTACATGAGACGATTAAGAATCATCCTCTCAAATGTTTTACATAAGCAGCTAGTAAGAGATATTGGGCGAAATGAATTTTGTTGATTGGGCTTAGGAATGGGAATGATGAGGCTGTTGGTCCAAGATTTAGGGAGCTCCCCAGTTACATAGCTCATGTTGTATAATTCGAGTAAAGGATTGCCTGGTACTCGACACAGCAATCTTAGTATATTGTAGGTAATACCATCCTCACCAGGTGACGTGGAGTTGCCTTTAGTTAGTGCTGCATCAAGTTCAAAGTCAGTGAAAGGAATGTTACAGTCATCTTCCTTGCTGAGCATAAAACAAACAAGTCTCTCCCTAGCATCATATTTGTCATTTAATTTCGCCTGTGTGGTACTGGGAAGATTTTCATAGCTTGATGTAACAGCCCAAGCACTGACTAGCTCATTCGCCCTATGTAAGGGATGAGGGTGTGCAATCTGACCGGTTCTGTTACCCTTAATTCTATTTATGTCCCTCCATGCTCGGCTAAGTGGGGTGTGAGGATCGTGTTTAATTGTAGTGCCAGGGGTAATAAAAATGTACCTAGTTTGAATGATTGTTTAATGACAGGTCCGTCGCTGACGGAGAAATTGGGAGATGTGTTATTGAATTTCAGAGTTAATAGTTATGCCTTCACGGCAGACATAAGTAAAGCTTTCCTGAGAGTGGGATTGCAAGAGACGGATCGGGATTACACAAGATTTCTGTGGCCAGAGGATCCTAGCAATCCACTTAGTCCACTGAAAACTTTCAGATTCAGAAGTGTCTTATTTGGGGCTACTTCTAGTCCGTTCTTACTTCAGGCGACGATAAATGCGCACCTTAAACGTACAGGTGGTCCACTGAGTGAAATAATGAGTAAACAATTCTATGTGGACAATTTCCTGGGGGTGACGTCAACTGAAGAGGAGCTAATGAAGATATATGAAGGGGCTAATGACATAATGCAAGGTGCAAATATGCCGCTCAGGGAGTGGAACAGTAATTCGTCCAGGTTAAAGGACCGAATAAATAAAGATAATCCCGGCGATGAAGTATCTGGGTGTAGCAATGTATTGGGACTGACTTGGGATACTGAAAGAGACTTGATATCGTTAAAGCCTAATAATTATAGTATGCCCAAGAAATTAACGAAGAGAACCCTACTTGCTGAAGTTTCAAAATGTTTCGATCCGCTAGGCTTAGTGGCGCCTCTTACAATCCGAGGGAAATTATTGGTACAAGAGGCATGGAAGCAGAAGTGTGCTTGGGATGAAACCCTACCTGAGGAATTCGTTAACAGGTGGGAAGAATTAATTGGTGATTATGAGAAAGTTCCAATGTTAGAGTTCCCGCGGTGTGTAGCCCGCTCTGGAGTGGAAAATACACTCCACATTTTTTGCGATGCTTCTAAATTAGCGTATGGAGCAGTCGCTTATCTTCAATGTGATAAAGATATTTCTCTTGTCATGTCTAAAACTAAAGTGGCTCCAATTAAATTACGTACGTTACCTCAGTTGGAATTAACCGCCATTTATGTGGGTGTCAAATTAGCTGATTATTTACGGAGTAAATTGCCGGAGATAAATATTAGCGACACCATAATTTGGTCTGATAATGAGGTATCCTTGCAGTGGATCCGCAACGGGACCAGCAAGATTATATTCGTGCAAAATAGAGTCGCCGAGATTAACCAGATGCAAGAGAAATATGACAGTTTGGGTCAACATAAGTTAACTTTTAACCATATTCCCGGAGCGGAGAACCCAGCTGATTTCTTGTCTCGTGGGTTGACTTATGTAAAATTTGTGAAGACTTTATCGTGGTTTAAGGGACCCAGTTGGTTGGTGAATAAAAGTAACTGGCCTGTTCAAAAGGCGCATATTGCTCCGGTGGAAATTACTGTGAACACGGCTCCAGTCCTCGGTCCCTCCTTAGCCATTGATATAAATAAATACTCATCCTTCCCAAAATTGATTAATGTCACGAAGTTGGTGTTTAACTTCATAAACAAGATGAATATCCCGTATGATTTTCCTCATCCCCTGAAATACTGGGTACAGAGAGTACAAGGAGAAATCTATGGAGAGGAGATTAAATTGCTAAGGGATGGAAAACTTGGGAAGGGTTCAATAATAGAGAAATTGGGGCTATACTTGGAGGATGACGTAATCAAGTGCAGAGGTAGATTGCAAAATGCTGAATTGGGTGAATATGCTAAACACCCTATCTTGCTGCCCAAGACTCATCATCTGACAACTTTAATTGTATTAAATGCCCATAAAAATGTGATGCATGGTGGAGTACAAGATACCTTAAATTGTATTAGGGAAACTTTCTGGATTCCTCAGGGCGACAGAGTGTGAAGAGGGTGATTAAGACATGTGTAGTGTGCCGCCGTGTGGATGCCAGAACCTATATGTACCCAGGACCTCCACCATTGCCCAAGGAACGAGTGCAGTTAATAAAGCCATTTGATGTAACCGGTGTAGATTACAGTGGCCCAATCATTTTAACGGGTACTGCAGATGGTGTTCCTTTAAAGGTGTATGTGTGTTTATTCACTTGTACCGCTACAAGGGCAGTACACTTAGAAGTGGCACAGGATTTGTCTGCAGAACAGTTCATACAGCTGTTTCGTAAATTTGCAGCTAGGAGATCCTGTCCGAGACTCATGATTTCAGATAATGCCACTAACTTTGTAGCGGAGCACAACATTTGAAGGAATTAAATGAGAGTAATGAAGTACAATCTCTGTTAAATCAGCGAGGGTGTGGCTGGAAGTTTATTGCTCCTAGGGCCCCTTGGCAAGGGGATTGTATGAAAGACTGATAGGTACAGTGAAGAGGTGTCTGCGTAAAGTACTACACCGGAAACGAATTAACTTGGAGGAATTCCGGGCAGTATTAGTGGAGGCAGAGAATCGGATAAATAATCGTCCTCTCTCGTACATTGTTGATACTCCCGACGCAGAAGTACTGACTCCTTCTCACTTGATATGTGGGCGGAAGCTAGAAGCTGCACCTATCTATCGAGATAATCCTGCGGAAGTTGATGAGGATTATAATAATGTGACAGTGTTAAGTGATAAATATAAGATGTTGAATAAAGTAATTAATCATTGGTCTACTGTGTGGCGCAAAGAGTATCTTCTTACATTACGTGAACATTTTTATGGTGCGTCAGAAGCGGCTAATCGACAGAATATTCAACCGGGTGACATTGTGTTAATTGATACTGAGCAACCTCGAACATTGTGGCCTCTGGGTAAGATAGTGACATTATACCCAGACGCTCAGGGTGTTGTCAGGAATGTCAAAGTGTTGTGTCGCGGCCAAGAGAGTTTACGCACCATTAATAAGTTAATCCCCTTAGAATTAAAGGGAGTTCTATCAACTGGGAACGAAAATCTAAGGGAAAGTGACACAAGTGATGTTGAAGACGACACGGACCAGGGGATACCAGAAACAGGGAGTGTGATTCGACCTACCCGGAAGTCAGCTGTTCAGTCCAGGGAGGGCTGGAAGCGCCTGTTGAAAACTGACTGGATTTGATTCGTCTAACAACGAACTCTGCCCGGCCGCAGTGTGGAAAATATTGGTATTTTCCGAAAGTTGTAATTGATAAACTTTCCAATATGAACAGATATCCTTAATGTACCGCTGGTACATGGGGGTATGTAATAGAGAACCATCATACCAGCGGGGAGGAAGTGGGAAGAGGCTGGGCAGGGAGGAGGCAGAGAGGGAAAAGAGAGTGAACTGGGCGCCTACCGACCCGATCAGGTGATGGGATGGCCTGTCGAATTTGGAGATTCCGCCCACCAAATCGGATTTAATTACCTCCTTTCGTAATGTGGAGGAATATCCAGTGACGGGGGGAATATCGAGTGGGACAATCGGTCCAGGAGGTCCAGTAATAGGACAATAATTGTGAAATAAGGTGGGCCGCCGGCGTGTGACGCAGTCATAGGCCTATTTGAACTGAGTGAAATGACCATACGGCAGGATAAAGTCGTAACCCTGATGTTGGGGAGTTCATCTTAGAAGAGACTGTAATATATTCGATGAACTTTGGGAAATGGTGAATACTGTGAAACCGAGTTGTAAATAATCAGGGGTTGATTGTGTCGACCGGGTCTGGCTTGGGTACGCCATACCCCGACCGCCATATTGGATGTGATTGAAATGAACTAACTTATCGTAAGTTATCTACTCGAAATTCAAGTATCGAGACTGTGAATGTGTATAAACTAGTGGGGCATTAAGCCAGGATACACGTAATATGTAAAGTTATACGTATAAACAGTACAAAAGGTCGGATTAGTGCGAGGATCTGATTCGCTACCCCGACCAACCACATGTTAACGAACGCTCGGTCTCGTGGGCGTATAAGAGTGTACGGAAATTAACCTTCCTTGACTCGACGAGACAGCTAATACCATCGCGATCGAATCAGATCGCAGGAGGACGTCAACAACGGAACGACTCCCTCATCTAAAGCTAAGTACACTGCTGTTTACTTTGTTATTGGCCAATGATATTGTTACGCACAGTAGATGTACTTTAGCTAGGTCAACGATCTACGATACACCGCTATGATGCTGTTAATTAGGTGAGTGTTGGTCATGTTCATTGAACTATGTGTTCTCTACCTCTTCTCCGTGTGATCAGTTGTTCCACAACCAATACAGTCCACTTAAATTTAACGTAATATAGCTATAATAAATGATCTTCTCAAATTTATTTATACTGGTCTAGAGTGCAATGGGCTAACGAGAACATTGAAGGTACCCCCTCGGTGCGGCCAGGAGCGGGTAAAGTTCTCACATACCTTAAAGGGAATGACTGCGGTAAAATTTATACGAGTCGGTCATCTCCCTGGGAGTTTGTTTATTGCTAGTGGCGGTGTCCCAGATAGACTTCTCTCACAAATCCCCACAGCTGGTATGATGGTTCTCTATTCATACCCCCATGAACGTAAGCTACCAGCGGTACATTAAGGATATCTGTTCATATTGGAAAGTTTATCAATTACAACTTTCGGAAAATACCAATATTTTCCACAGACGTGCTTGACCAGGTGTGGGTTCCAAACTGGTGCTGCATACTCCAATATGGGCCTGACGTACACAGTGTACAGTGTCTTGAACGATTCCTTTGGGTGTCATCCGAAAAGGAAGACACAGAGCTATAGCTTACATCTCTGTCTATGTCAGATTTGTGGATGAGGAATAGAATGGGAGCGAATACTGTGCCTTGTATTCACCTAGTTGTGGTTGCAGGGGTCGATTCACAGCTCCTGGCCCCACCTCTTCACTGGCCGCTACTAGGTCACTCTTCCTGCTCCATGAGCTTTATCATACCTCTTCTTAAAGCTATGTATGGAGCCTGCCTCCACTACATCACTTCCCAGACTATTCCACTTCCTGACAACTCTGTGACTGAAGAAATAATTCCTAACATCCCTGTGATTCATCTGAGTCTTCAACTTCCAACTGTGACCCCTTGTTGCTGTGTCCCATCTCTGGAACATTTTGTCTTTGTCCACCTTGTCGATTCCTCTCAGTATTTTATATGTCGTTATCATATCCCCCCTATTCTCCTGTTTCCAGTGTCATCAGGTCGATTTGCCTTAACCTCTCTTTGTAGGACATACCCCTTAGCTCCGGGAATAGTCTTGTTGCAAATATTTGCACTTTCTCTAGTTTCCTTACATGCTTGGCTAGGTGTGGGTTCCAAACTGGTGCTGCATACTCCAATATGGACCTAACGTACATGTCACATATGCCATATGTAGTATACTTGTGTAGTATACCAGCCTTTATATGAGATCCCTTGATACTTGTGACGTCAACAAGAGATGACATTACTGATTTCAAGTACTCTTTTTCCGACAAGACGTCCCCTGTGGAGGAACTACTACTTGAACTCATAGTCATTGCTGGGTTAGGCTCAGCACTCAAGGTTGTCCGGGGTACCTCCGGCACCTGAGCTGGCTGGATGCTATCTTGCATGTCTGGAATTGTTGGAGGTGGAACACAGACTGGGGTGACAGGATTTCCAGTGCCTGACCGCTTGGTAACCCTACTAGATAACGCATCGGCTTGCAAGGACCTAATCCGATCTTCGTACTCTGCAGCAGTATGGCAGACCTCGGATACAAGTTGGTAACCCCAAAATGGTACAACTAGGTCATCGATTTGTGCATGCCATCGGTAAGGATCAAGCACAATACGGAAATCTCTCATAGAAGCAAATCCGAGTAGAAGGTCACCAGGGTAACTAATCTTATCGATGACAAGGAAGGAAGCAGTTAAATCTCTACCTTGGATAGAGAAAGTGAGAGAAGCCCGACCTCTGACACGTAGACAGTTACCCCCTTGTGCAAATTTTCTTTAAATTATTGTGTTCCAATAATTTCCCATCATATTTCTTTTTCGCAGTAGTTTCCCTGTGTTTTCCTGTTAATTTTTGTATTCTTGAATTAAGTGTCCCATCCCAGAGTTCTTATTCAGTCTTTTAACCTTATTTTGTTATTGTTTGTGTAATTAATTTTGCATTGTCCCAATAATTATATTTTTCTCAGTTATTGAATTACCATTTTAATTCAGTGTGCATCACTAATTGAGCAATTATTTCTATGTTTAGTGTCTCATTTATTCTACTTCCACAGACCTTGCTTTATCTCCTATGCTGAGAATGAGAGAAAGACCTCTGACGCTGCGCTCACATTGCGCGGGTCTCTGACGTCACAAGTATCAAGGGATCTCACATATAAAGGGTGGTATACTACACAAGTATACTACATATGGTATATGTGACATACACAGTGTACAGGGTCCTGAACGATTCCTTATTAAGATGTTAGACTGCTGTTCTTAGGTTTGCTAGGCGCCTGTATGTTGCAGCAGATATTAGGTTGTGTGCCTCAGATGTGCCCAGTGTTATACTCACCACAAGATCTTTTTCCTTGAGTGAGGTTTGTAGTCTCTGGCCCCTAGACTGTACTCCATCTACGGTCTTCTTTGCCCTTCTCCAATCTTCCTGACTTTTCACTTGGTGGGGTCTAACTCCAGGAGCCAATTGCTGGAGCAGGCCTGCAGCCTGTCCAGATTACTTCGTAGTTCTGCCTGGTCCTCGTCCGATTTGATTCTTCTCATCAACTTCACATCTTCTGCAAGTAGGGACACTTCGGAGTCTATTCCTTCCGTCATGTCATTCACAAATACCAGAAACAGCACCGGTCCTAGGACTGACCCCTGTGGAACCCCGCTCGTCACTGGCGCCCACTCTGACACCTTGTCACGTACCATGACTCGCTGTTGTCTTCCTGAAAGGTATTCCCTGATCCACTGTAGTGCCTTCCCTGTTATCCCTGCCTGGTCCTCCAGCTTTTGCACTAATCTCGTGTGGAACTGTGTCAAACGCCTTCTTACAGTCCAAGAAAATGCAATCTACCCACCCCTTCCTCTCTTGTCTTATTGCTGTCACCCTGTCATAGAACTCTAGTAGGTTTGTGACACAGGATTTCCCGTCCCTGAAACTGTGCTGGCTGTTGTTGATAAGCTCATTCCGTTCTAGGTGTTCCACCACTCTTCTCCTGATAATCTTCTCCACGGTTTTGCATTCTATACATGTCAGTGACGTAGATGAATGGTTCAGAGAACCGACAAGTTATAAATTAGACACATATGCAACACTTGGGTATCTTTATTGAGGAAACGTTTCGCCACACAGTGGCTTCATCAGTCCAATACAATGTAGAAAGGTGTAAGGAGAGGAGGAGTTTGAGGTAATCAGTCCCTCGGCCTGGAGTCGATGTGTTCAGTCCATCAATCTTGTAGAAAGTACAGTACATGTCCATAGAGGTGGCTTATATACTGTAGTCAGGTGAGGCGAAGCAACAGGTGGTACCATCCACTAGTCGAAGTAGGTCTTCGTCCAAAGGTTGGACAAGTGTTGAAGAATTCGTTTGTATCAAGATCCCAATGTGTTGCTGTGTCTGACACAGCAACGGTCTTGTTAATTTTAGTGGACTGTATGGGTTAATGTCTGACTGATTGGGGAGAAGGAGGAGATTAGATTTTTTTTAGATTAGATTTTGCCACCGAAGTGGCTAGTTTATTGTGCATCCCATATCCATCCTGTGGACGGTAGCGCAAGAGCATATGGATACACAAAAGGCCTAGGCACTAGGCCCCAAAGGGGTTAACAATTGTACATTTGGGTTTATATCTACATTTCAATTATCTGTTACAAGCAGGTATCTTATTTCATGAATAAGATATCTTGACATGTCACATAGGTTATTATATTGTCTATCTCTATATTCCTCAATAAGTACACAATTAAGCACATAGTGTTCAAGACAGTGACCATATGCCTGATCACATAATTTGCATTTAGTTTGATCATCATCTGTGTCTCCCAAACTGTCAGAAGTACCTGTAGCCAAGCCTAAGCCTGGCCACTACAACATCAGTCAGTCTGTTCACATTGCAAGTTGCTCCACAAACATGCCCATCTGTGCTCGCATTATCATGAGCACAGAGAGGCACGTTCATGGAAATTAATTTGGATTTATATCTACAGTTCACTTATCTGTTACAAGCAAATTTAGGAAATTTGCTTAGAATAAGTGGTATCCTACCTTCACTAATAAGATATCTTGACATGTCACATAGGTTATTATACTGTCTATCTCTATATTCCTCAATAAGTGGACAATTCAGCACATAGTGTTCAAGACAGTGACCATATGCCTGATCATATAATTTGCATTTAGTTTGATCATCATCTGTGTATCTCCCAAACTGCCAGAAGTACTTGTAGCCAAGCCGAAGCCTGGCCACTACAACATCAGTCAGTCTGTTCACATTGCAAGTTGCTCCATAAACATACTTATCTACATTCATGTTATCATAGTGGGTTATAGATCTACTCAGGCTTCTAACTGCATTCCTATAGCTATCATTTTCATTATTTATTTCTCTCCTAATATTATTCCTAATGCTAGACACAGATATACCAAAGTTATATTCTACATTCTCCTTATGGGTGCTCTTCTTGGCTAACATATCAACTTTATCATGAAGGAGTAGTCCAATGTGTGACGGAATCCATAGCAAATGTACTTTAATTCCTTTGTCCCGGATTTTTGAGTATCTATACCTGGCTTCTCCAATGAGCATGCTGTTAGAGTCATTATATGAGTCAAGAGCCTTCAATGATGACATAGAATCAGTAATGATGATAGAGTCAAGCTCAGTGTCATAAGTTAGCTTTAGTGCCATAAGGATTGCAAACAATTCAGTTTGCAGTGTAGACGCCCAGTTGTTAATTCTTATGCCTAGTTCAAAAAAATTATTATTGTTCTTAACTAGGGAGGTGGCAACCAGAGCAGATGCAGCCCTGCCAGAAGACAGGAGAGAGAGCACAATTAATTAATATTCACTCACCCTTTATCTGCGTCTTGGGTGTTCACTGGAGATCCTCATCATTCCCACCGCAGACCTACATTATCCCAACGTACCTACTGGCCAGACGGTTGCTAAGATAATAAGAGTACTTACGGTGGGGAAGAAGCAGCATTCTTGTCGCTATTCTTCAACGGATCTCGTGGTCCTGCTCGGTAGAGATTATTCTTCCGGCAAGACGATGATGTTGGTGGTTGTCCCGATGAGTCAAGAGAAGATTGATTCCCTTGATCCCTCTACCGTCCACGGGACAGGACGGTTTAAGTAACATGCGGTTGATTGGGAATAGCGATTCGTATCCTCTCGCTATTTCCCTTTCTTACAGTCTATTCATATAACTTTAACCACTATTCCCCGACGGTTTAATGTCCCACTAATTTACCCTCGTTAGAAGTTAATCCATTAATAATTGTGTACGATGAACACTGATCAAACCGGCGCACATTTCCTTAATCAAAAACCCGTAATGGCGGCGTCGGTCACTATTTAACACATTATCACTCTATTATTACAGTTTCTTGGACTTAATGTCCCACATTATTCCCGGCGAATATTCACAACATTCACTATTGTGAAGAGAGACCATTAACCGCGATTTGGTCGTTGTAAACGCCGATTCCCGACTCCATTATAATCAGAACTCTCCCATCGTTCAACCTTCTTCGTCTTATCCCACGAGACTGACCCCAGCTGGGCGATCTCCGCGTACTCACGCGCTGACCTCCCCATTTGACCCCCCTGGGTCTAACTACGCATGCGTCAAGACTTGTGTGTTGGTTCTTACTTCATCCCTACGTATTATGTGTACCAACAGTCACACATTAAGAATATTCACATTGGAAAGGTTATCGAGTATAACCTTTCGGGAAAATACCCAATATTTTCCACACACCTACTTTCATCCTCTCTCATCGTTATCTGATACCTTCATCATCTACCATCGTTATCTGCTACTAAGTTTAGGTTTCTCACCATCTTGATGACATCTTCGGTGACAATTTCACTTTGCGTTGTGTTGCGTTGGAATGAAAACGTTTATACTCATTCCATCACATAATTCCCTCTCTGGTTCCTAAAATCTATCACTGAAGAAATTCTTGTATAATGTTGGTAGAATTACCGACAATATGTTAGGTAAAAGGACACAGGTGCAACTAATATTTTATTGTGGCAACGTTTCGCTCTCCAGGATGAAACTCTCACCTCTGTGGTTAAACTAGAAATAATCTGCTACTATAGATAATTTGACTAATTGGTGATATTACAAGGCACTTTAGCTATAAAAAAAACAGTTACTGACTTTTTCAGAAGATTCTTTCCTCGTGGATATAGTGAATTTTTGTATTAAAGCACCAATGAAAGTCTTTCTGTAATTTATATAAACTGCATTATAGATAAATATAACAATATAAATATAACTAATGAAGCAATTTAAAAGAAATAGTCGACCTACTCCAAACTGCGTGATCAAAATTCCTTTATATAGGTACGAGCATACCAGGAATAAAAACTATTATAATCATAATTTTTTGGGTGTCCCGTAGCTCGATCGCTAACCATACCGGAGTTTGAATCTCCGGGCCGCGGGGCGTTGACCCCGGAACTCTCTCCAGGTAAACTCCAGGTAAACTCCGGTACGGCTGGAAAACTTTAAGGGACCTGCTGTTCATGTTTACCCATCAGTATAAAATGGGTACCTGGGTGTTGGTCGACTGGTGTGGGTCGCATCCTGGGACAAAACTGACCTAATTTGCCCGAAATGCTCAGCATAACAAGCGGCTTTCTAATCGTAGTATGTCACTGATGTCAGCTAGGACTGTATACCTTGTACAGTACTTGTAGTAAATAAAGATATTATTGTTATATTATATTAAAAGGGTGGATCGCTAAGCCAGAGGAAGGCCTCGGTCAGATGACCAAAAGCTCCAGCTGCGGGATCATCATAAGACTAAGACCCGCATCAGGAAACACTTGTCTTGTATCCTGGCAAACCTTATCTAACTTAATCTAGGTACGAGAAGTATTAAAGGTCATTTTTCAATTACATATTCTTTCAAAGTATTTCCTTCCTGTTTCATCTTTTCAAACGTACCATAAAAGGTAATTACTTTCTTTAGTAGAAAGACAGACAAATCGTGTAAAGTTTTCTCTCTAAAGTGTAGGTAAATTGTGAATTGTTTTTTTTTTAAATCAGAGAGAATACAAATGATTACCGTCAAAGGTGGAAATAAATGGTATAAAATACCGACACAATGGGAAAATAAACACATAAGCAGTATAATGTGATCCTTTATTGACAACGTTTCGCCCACGCAGTGGGCTTTATCGAGTCACAGACAGATCTGTCTGTGACTCGATAAAGCCCACTGCGTGGGCGAAACGTTGTCAATAAAGGATCACATTATACTGCTTATGTGTTTATTTTTCCACCGTCAAAGGTATTTAAACAATGTTAATTTATCATTTCTTTTCACTCCGGGAATCAGATATTTTCTAATTCTAATTCTTTACATTTATAACCTACTTCTGATCATCTGAGTTCATTACCTTTGTAACTTGCTCAGCTATCAAACTTTGAGGTCCAGTCCTGGACCCATTATGCCTCTGTAATCTTGACTACGCCCACAGGATGGTATGGTGGCTACCGCCCACAGGATGGGTATGGGTGGCTACCGCCCACAGGATGGGTATGGGTGGCTACCGCCCACAGGATGGGTATGGGTGGCTACCGCCCACAGGATGGGTATGGGGTGGCTACCGCCCACAGGATGGGTATGGGGTGGCTACCGCCCACAGGATGGGTATGGGTGGCTACCGCCCACAGGATGGGTATGGGAGATGTGGTGCTACCGCCCACAGGATGGGTATGGGGTGGTACCGCCCACAGGATGGGTATGGGTGGCTACCGCCCACAGGATGGGTATGGGTGGCTACCGCCACAGGATGGGTATGGGTGGCTACCGCCCACAGGATGGGTATGGGGTGGTTACCGCCCACAGGATGGGTATGGGGTGGCTACCGCCCACAGGATGGGTATGGGGTGGCTACCGCCCACAGGATGGGTATGGGGTGGCTACCGCCCACAGGATGGGTATGGGGTGGTTACCGCCCACAGGATGGGTATGGGGTGGCTACCGCCCACAGGATGGGTATGGGGTGGCTACCGCCCACAGGATGGGTATGGGGTGGCTACCGCCCACAGGATGGGTATGGGGTGCATAATAAAGATATCAAACAAACAAAACTTCCTTTCTTTAAAATTCAAACCATTAAAATTCTCTACACTGAAGCTTCACACTCACACACCTTCGTAAATAACACAACAATTATACAACACAACATTGGTATAATTCGGGAATAAAGCGAAACTTGTATAACGCATCACGTGTATAACGTAACACATGTATAACGAATAACTTGTATAACATTTTATCTTTCAAGTTGGTTATGAAAGTAATTGTTGCGTGTAAGAGGCAAGTCACCTCTACGACAGCAGACTCTATGACCAGTTCAAGTCAACTTTTTAAATATCCCTGGTCCGTTCCCATCAACTTTATAAATATCCCTGGTCCGTTCCCATCAACTTTATAAATATCCCTGGTCCGTTCCCATCAACTTTATAAATATCCCTGGTCCGTTCCCATCAACTTTCTTTCTATTCTCTCACCACCTATCATTAACTTGCAAAAACATTCTTGCCCTGACCCCCACATGCCTCATACCTGCTTCCCACCCTCCTCACATTTGCCAAGTAGTTACTTCGTATGTACAAACACAAGTACAAATTTTTATTTCCTTGCAAGTTTACATTGAGCTTTTGTAATTACAATAATGAGTTGCAGTGCAAAGAGAAAGCTGCTATCATGCCATGCTATTATGGGCAGACTAAATTTAATGGCTTACAGACTACTTAATATTAGAGAAATTGATCATAGTTTGATTAAGTTGCAATATAGTTAACAATATAGTTGCCTCATATCTGCCTCATACATTCCTCTCTAATACCTCATACTAGTCAAGGACGCCTGCTTCACACGTTTCTCATAGCTGACTAATACTTGCCATACACCTGCCTCAATATTGCCTCACACTTCTCTACACCTTCCTCATATTTGCTTAACCCATGTTTCTCATTTTGTCACACTTGCCTCAAGCGTTCCTCACACTTAATACACCTGCCTCACACCTCTCTCAGCTTGCCTCACACCTCTCTCAGCTTGCCTCACACCTCTCTCAACTTGCCTCACACCTCTCTCAGCTTGCCTCACACCTCTCTCAACTTGCCTCACACCTCTCTCAGCTTGCCTCACACCTCTCTCAGCTTGCCTCACACCTCTCAACTTGCCTCACACCTCTTCTCAACTTGCCTCACACCTCTCTCAGCTTGCCTCACACCTCTCTCAGCTTGCCTCACACCTCTCTCAGCTTGCCTCACACCTCTCTCAGCTTGCCTCACCTCTCTCAGCGCCTCCATTTCTCTCAGCTTGCCTCACACCTCTCTCAGCTTGCCTCACATCCCATTTATTTCAAGAGTCCAGTTATTTTACTATACAACCGCACTAATAACAACAGTGACTACAAATTCTAAGTAGCAAGATGGGTTGAGATGTGTGAAGTACCTGATTGCCAGCGAGGGTCTGAGACGATGGTGAGTTCCACCAATCATTGCCAGCGAGGGTCTGAGACGATGGTGAGTTCCACCAATCATTGCCACCCGAGGGTCTGAGACGATGGTGAGTTCCACCAATCATTGCCAGCGAGGGTCTGAGACGATGGTGAGTTCCACCAATCATTGCCAGCGAGGGTCTGAGACGATGGTGAGTTCCACCAATCATTGCCAGCGAGGGTCTGAGACGATGGTGTGTTCCACCAATCATTGCCAGCGAGGGTCTGAGACGATGGTGAGTTCCACCAATCATTGCCAGCGAGGGTCTGAGACGATGGTGAGTTCCACCAATCATTGCCAGCGAGGGTCTGAGACGATGGTGTGTTCCACCAATCATTGCCAGCGAGGGTCTGAGACGATGGTGTGTTCCACCAATCATTGCCAGCGAGGGTCTGAGACGATGGTGTGTTCCACCAATCATTGCCAGCGAGGGTCTGAGACGATGGTGTGTTCCACCAATCATTGCCAGCGAGGGTCTGAGACGATGGTGAGTTCCACCAATCATTGCCAGCGAGGGTCTGAGACGATGGTGAGTTCCACCAATCATTGCCAGCGAGGGTCTGAGACGATGGTGTGTTCCACCAATCATTGCCAGCGAGGGTCTGAGACGATGGTGTGTTCCACCAATCATTGCCAGCGAGGGTCTGAGACGATGGTGTGTTCCACCAATCATTGCCAGCGAGGGTCTGAGACGATGGTGTGTTCCACCAATCATTGCCAGCGAGGGTCTGAGACGATGGTGTGTTCCACCAATCATTGCCAGCGAGGGTCTGAGACGATGGTGTGTTCCACCAATCATTGCCAGCGAGGGTCTGAGACGATGGTGTGTTCCACCAATCATTGCCAGCGAGGGTCTGAGACGATGGTGTGTTCCACCAATCATTGCCAGCGAGGGTCTGAGACGATGGTGTGTTCCACCAATCATTGCCAGCGAGGGTCTGAGACGATGGTGAGTTCCACCAATCATTGCCAGCGAGGGTCTGAGACGATGGTGTGTTCCACCAATCATTGCCAGCGAGGGTCTGAGACGATGGTGAGTTCCACCAATCATTACCAGCGAGGGTCTGAGACGATGGTGAGTTCCACCAATCATTACCAGCGAGGGTCTGAGACGATGGTGAGTTCCACCAATCATTGCCAACGAGGGTCTGAGACGATGGTGTGCTCCACCAATCATTACCAGCGAGGGTCTGAGACGATGGTGTGTTCCACCAATCATTGCCAGCGAGGGTCTGAGACGATGGTGAGTTCCACCAATCATTACCAGCGAGGGTCTGAGACGATGGTGGTTCCACCAATCATTGCCAACGAGGGTCTGAGACGATGGTGTGTTCCACAATCATTGCCAACGAGGGTCTGAGACGATGGTGTGCTCCACCAATCATTGCCAGCGAGGGTCTGAGACGATGGTGTGTTCCACCAATCATTGCCAACGAGGGTCTGAGACGATGGTGTGTTCCACCAATCATTGCCAACGAGGGTCTGAGACGATGGTGAGCTCCACCAATCATTCCTTTGAAATATCAAAATGGTTATTTTATGATTTTTCAAGGGGTGGAAGCCTCGGTCAAATGACCAAAGCTCCAGCTGCGGGTCTTACGACTAAGACCCGCGTCTGGAAACACTAGTCATGTTTCCTGACAAATCTTACCTAGCCTAGCCTAACCTAATCTAATCTAATCTAAGCTAACCTAACCTAACCTAACCTAATCTAACCTAACCTAACCTAACCTAACCTAACCTAATCTAACCTAACCTAACCTGGACAGGCACCTAAAGTCAGTACCTGACCAACCGGGCTGTGGTTCGTACGTCAGTTTGCGTGCGGCCAGCAGTAACAACCTGGTTGATCAGACCTGATGCACCATGAGGCCTGGTCTCAGACCGAGCCGCGGGGGCGTTGACCCCAGAAACCCTCTCCAGGTAATCTCCAGGTAAACCTAACCTAGCCTGGCCTAACCTAACCTCTCCATGAGAAGTCAGACAACCCCAGAATTCATAGTTGATAAAACAAGCCAGGGTCGTCAACTAAATGGTTGAAACTGGTCGCCACCCACTCTTCGCTAGATACTGGTCGCCCACCCACTCTTCGCTAGATACTGGTCGCCCACCCACTCTTCGCTAGATACTGGTCGCCCACCCACTCTTCGCTAGATACTGGTCGCCCACCACTTTCGCTAGATACTGGTCGCCCACCCACTCTTCGCTAGATACTGGTCGCCCACCACTCTTCACTAGATACTGGTCACCACCCACTCTTCGCTAGATACTGGTCGCCCACCCACTTTCAGATACTGGTCGCCCACCCACTCTTCGCTAGATACTGGTCGCCCACCCACTCTTCGCTAGATACTGGTCGCCCACCCACTCTTCGCTAGATACTGGTCGCCCACCCACTCTTCGCTAGATACTGGTCTCCCACCCAGTCTTCGCTAGATACTGGTCGCCCACCCACTCTTCGCTAGATACTGGTCTCCCACACAGTCTTCGCTAGATACTGGTCGCCCACCCACTCTTCGCTAGATACTGGTCGCCCACCTAGTCTTCGCTAGATACTGGTCTCCCACCCAGTCTTCGCTAGATACTGGTCTCCCACCCAGTCTTTGCTAGATACTGGTCGCCCACCCAGTCTTCGCTAGATACTGGTCTCCCACCCAGTCTTCGATAGATACTGGTCTCCCACCCAGTCTTCGCTAGATACTGGTCGCCTACCCAGTCTTCGCTAGATACTGGTCTCCCACCCAGTCTTCGCTAGATACTGGTCGCCCACCCACTCTTCGCTAGATACTGGTCGCCCACCCACTCTTCGCTAGATACTGGTCTCCCACCCACTCTTCGCTAGATACTTGTCTGTCATCTAGCTTTGCTAGATAGTTGTCTCTCACTTAGCTTTGCTAGATAGTTGTCTCTCACTTAGCTTTGCTAGATAGTTGTCTCTCACTTAGCTTTGCTAGATAGTTGTCGCTCACTTAGCTTTGCTAGATAGTTGTCTCTCACTTAGCTTTGCTAGATAGTTGTCTCTCACTTAGCTTTGCTAGATAGTTGTCTCTCACTTAGCTTTGCTAGATAGTTGTCTCTCACTTAGCTTTGCTAGATAGTTGTCTCTCATCTTAGCTTTGCTAGATAGTTGTCCTCACTTAGCTTTGCTTTAGATAGTTGTCTCTCACTTAGCTTTGCTAGATAGTTGTCCTCATTAGCTTTGCTAGATAGTTGTCTCTCACTTAGCTTTGCTAGATAGTTGTCTCTCATTAGCTTTGCTAGATAGTTGTCTCTCACTTAGCTTTGCTAGATAGTTGTCTCTCACTTAGCTTTGCTAGATAGTGTCTCTCACTTAGCTTTGCTAGATAGTTGTCTCTCACTTAGCTTTGCTAGATAGTTGTCTCTCACTTAGCTTTGCTAGATAGTTGTCTCTCACTTAGCTTTGCTAGATAGTTGTCTCTCACTTAGCTTTGCTAGATAGTTGTCTCTCACTTAGCTTTGCTAGATAGTTTCTCTCATTTTAAGCTTTGCTAGATAGTTGTCTCTCACTTAGCTTTGCTAGATAGTTGTCTCTCACTTAGCTTTGCTAGATAGTGTCTCTCACTTAGCTTTGCTAGATAGTTGTCTCTCACTTAGCTTTGCTAGATAGTTGTCTCTCACTTAACTTTGCTAGATAGATGTCTCTCATTTAGCTTTGCTAGATAGTTGTCTCTCACTTAGCTTTGCTAGATAGTTGTCTCTCACTTAGCTTTGCTAGATAGATGTCTCTCATTTAGCTTTGCTAGATAGTTGTCTCTCACTTAGCTTTGCTAGATAGTTGTCGCTCACTTAGCTTTGCTAGATAGTTGTCTCTCACTTAGCTTTGCTAGATAGTTGTCTCTCACTTAGCTTTGCTAGATAGTTGTCTCTCACTTAGCTTTGGTAGATAGTTGTCTCTCACTTAGCTTTGCTAGATAGTTGTCTCTCACTTAGCTTTGCTAGATAGTTGTCGCTCACTTAGCTTTGCTAGATAGTTGTCTCTCACTTAGCTTTCAGTTCGCTGAGATAACTTGCAGGATCGCAGTATTTTTATATACCACAACAGACATAGCCCCGCTCCACAAAGGGGGCAGTAAAGCAATAGCAAAGAACTACAGACCAATAGCGCTAACGTCCCATATCATAAAAATCTTTGAAAGGGTTCTAAGAAGCAAGATCGCCACTCATCTTGATACCCATCAATTGCACAACCCAGGACAGCATGGGTTTAGAGCAGGTCGCTCCTGTCTGTCCCAACTACTGGACCACTACGACAAGTTCCTGGATGCTCTAGAAGACAAACAGAATGCAGATGTTATATACACAGACTTTGCAAAAGCTTTTGACAAGTGTGACCATGGTGTAATAGCACAAAAATGGGGATAAAGGAATAACGGGAAAGTTGGTAGATGGCTCTATAATTTCCTAACAAGTAAGAACACAAATAGTAGATAACAGAGTAAAGTCTGGGGGCAGCTACTGTGAAAAGCTCTGTTCCACAAGGCACAGTACTCGCTCCCATCCTGTTCCTCATCCTCATATCGGACATAGACAGGGATATAAGCCCAGTGCCGTTTCTTCCTTTTGCAGATGACACCCGAATCTGTATGACATGTCCACCGTTGAAGACACTGCAAGACTCAAGCAGACATAAACCAAATCTTTAAATGGGCTAGAAAACAATATGAAGTTCAATGATGAAAATTTCAATTACTCAGATACGAATACGAAGAAATTAAAACTCATCGGGGAACAAAACTAATTCCAACCACACAGAGGAAAACTAATGTCAAAGACCCGGGAGTGATCATGTCAGAGGATCTACCTTCAAGGACCATAACACCGTAGCAATTGTATCTGCTAGAAAATGACAGGATGGATAATGAGAACCTTCAAAACCAGGGATGCCAAGCCCATGTTGACACTTTACAGATCGCTTGTTCTATCTAAAGGGTGGAATATTGTTGCAACCAACGGGACCTTTCAAATGGGGTGAAATTTCTGACCTTTAAAAAAGTGGAGAACCTTCACCGCACCATAACAGCAAAAAACCCAAACCCAAATTTCAAAGTTTTAATTTCCCAAAAACCCGTCTTAGAACGCAGGGGGAAATTATTTTAAAAAAATTTTGGGGGTTAAAACCCCAAAGCCCCAACTCACTCCCAGAAAGAAAAAAACTCGGGAGGGATGTAACGTCCCCCCCAAAAGGGGGGTGCCACTAGCACGTTGGGGGGGCCTAAGGGCGGGGCCCCCAAAAATTTTTAAAATGCCTCCCCCCAACAAAAGGGGGGTTAAAAAAAACCCGGCTGTCTTCAAGCAGGCACTGGACAGGCCCCAAAAAATGGTACCCGACCAGCCGGGGGGGTTCCGTTGGGCTGGGGGCCAGCAGAACACCCGGTTGATCAGGCCTTTTTCCCTGAGGCCCTTCCAGACCGGGCCCCCGGGGGTTCCCCGGGGGAACTCCCCGGGGAAACCCCAAAAAAATAGGTTTTTTAAATACTAAGAAAAAAAGACCCCAAAGGGGAAAAAAATCTCTTTGATTTATTTGTGTTATCCCGGTTTTATACATGTGTTAAAATTACGATAATTGTACTTTTTGGGTACCTGTCCTAAATAAGCTTACTTAATAGCCCGTCCTTCTTTTTTGACCCTTTTAATCAATTGCAACATAATTATTTTAATTGTAAGCCTTAATTAAAAAAAAAAAACTAAAACCTTTGAAGTTAAACTCTAGTTTTTGTTTTTATGAAAAACTGTTTTTTTATCAGACTGATGTTTTAAATGACTGAAAAGGGACCACGGTTCACGATCAAAAAACTACCGCTGTTCCCCTCACCTTCTGGCTCCCAAAAAACCCCGTCCACCCCCTTCCTATTTTTTTTCTCAGCAACAGACAAAAAGAGTCATAGTCAAACCTTTTAAATGTCCTAACACATCTCCCCCCCCCTCCCCAAAACCCCAAAAACCCCCCTTCCCCCCCCTTCCATTTCCACCCGTCCCCCCCCACCTGGCAGGAAATCTTTTCCAAAACATATTTGGCAAGTCCCCATCCGGCTCGCACTCATGGTTTAATTTTTCCCCTTTTCCAACTTAATTTTCCCCCAAAAAAAAAAAGGGTTTTAAAATCTTTATTATCAACCCCCCCCATCCTGTGGGTTTGCAAAAAAATTTTGAGGGACAAAAATTTCCATTGATCCCAAAATTTTTATAGCTGAACAAGTTACAGCGGTAATAACTAGATCTTTTCCCAAATTTTGACATGTTACAAAAAGGGGGTGAGCTCCGGGGCGGGGACACCCATGACAAGTTACAAAGGTAATAATAGGTTTGGGAAAACCCTGAAAATTTTTAAAAAAGGGGGTGAGCTCCAGGGAGGTTTTATTACAACAAGACAAGTTACAAAATAAAAAACATAATTTACATATATAGTTACAATCATGAAAAATTAAAATACACAATATATATATATATATAAAATAAAACAACCCCGCCCCTAATTTTCCCGACCTTGGTTGGGGCAAAAAGGGGGGGGGGGGGGGTTTTGGTGGGCGGGGGGCCCCTTTTAGTTTAAAAAAAACCCGGGGTTTTACCGGGGGGGGATAAAAAACCTTTTTTATTTAAGTGCTGGTAAGGGGTTTTTCTACCCGTCCCCAAAAAAGGGATTTTGCCTGCCATTTTGGGGGCGCTTTTTGGAATACCCACGGAAGATTTATATGGCGAGGGAAATTTTGGGGAATTTGGGGATTTGTGGGAAAATTTTTTACCAGTGGAGCATATGAACGAGGGGGCTTTTCCCCCAAAAAAGGAAAAATTTGTTAGGGGAAAAGGGGGGGGGGTGAGGTTTGGGGGGGGGGTCGGCCGATGTTTGGATCAGAATCGTAATTTTTCCCCTTTTTGGCCAATGGTTGATGGAAAAGGGGTTTTTAGGGATATGGTGTGAAAAGCCCAACATCGGGGGGTGGACCCCCCCGGGGGCCCATGGCCCCGGAAAAAGGGGGGTCCCCGTTTTCAAAATGACATTTAGGAGACCAATCTTTTTGGCCCCCCGCCGGACTTCCGTATGGGCTATGTTACGTACGTGGGGGAGGTGGGAAAGTAGGTTTTTTGGGGAGCCGGGGGGGATGGCTTTTTGGGGTGGGCCGGCGGGGGCACCAACCCGCACAAACGTGCCCCGATGCAGGAACAAGGGGGGTTTTATGGATGGGGGGCCCCCCATCAACAGGAGCCAGCAGCTATGGGTGAGCTGGGTTAGTACTGGCCCAAAAAGGGTGGGGGAGTGGGGGAAAGGCGGAGGGGGGGTTTTTACTGCCCCCGGTGACGCGCCCCGGGGGGGGGACCGTGGCTCCCGGGGTCGGGGGGGGGGGAGGAACGTTTGGGGTTCTTTTTGGACCCTCTTGGGGAAAAGGGAGAGGAGCTAGATGCCCCGGGCCCCTTGGGGGGGCTTTGGGGGGCCTTCCATGGTGGGGCCGGGGGAAGTGCTGAATTTGGGGGTGTAAAAAAAAAGGGGCAGGGGGTGGGGGTTTTGGGGGGGTCAGGGGGGTGTGGTTGAGGAAAACATGGGCAAAGTTGGGTGTAGTGGTGAGGGGGAAAAAAAGGGGGGGCATGGGGGTAGCGGAGGGGGTCCCCCCAAATCCAGTGGGTCGTGGGGGAAAAAGGTTGATGCCAAAACCCGAGAACCGGAAAGTATGGGCGGGTGTGGCTAAGGGCAGGAAAAAGGGGGGGGTTAAAGGGGAAAATCACGGGCGGAGGGGGGGGGGGTTTTGGTGGGGGGGGAAATGATGAAGCTAGATGGGCCCAAATTTTGGGGGAAAGGGCGTGGGGCCCCCCAAAAAAAAACCTTAATGTTTTGATGAAGTTAACCTTTTGGGGAGGGGTTAAACAGTTATGGGGGGAAGCAACTTTAAGGGGGAGGGATTGGCGTTCTTTTTACAGGAACACAAAAGGGGGGGGAATTGTTGCTAAAGGGTTATAATTTATACAAGGGGGGGCAGGGAAACTCAAGGGGGGGTTGGGGGGCATTGGGGGCCACCCCCTTTTTGTATAAAGGGGGTTTTGGGGGGAGGGGGGGGGTTTTGGGGGGGGGTGAGGGTTATTTGGGGGATGGGGCATACCTTTAATTAGTTTTATTGGGGTTTTTATCCCCCTTTTCCAATGTAAGGAGTGTGAAGGAAGCTTTTTTAATTTATTTTTTTGTTTATGTTTTGGGGGCTTTTTAATTGAAACAGCTAACCCCCCCAGCCCCACCCTGGGGCAAGAACACCCCGACGACCCGGGGCCCGCCTACTAAACCAAAAAAAATTTTTTTGGTTTAACAAAAATACAAAGCAAGAACTTCTACAAAAAAAATAAAAATCTTGCAAAAGAATATAAAAAAGGGGAACATAATTTTAAAAATTATCAAAAAAAAAAAAATGGCATATAAAAAAAAACCAAGATTTTACAAAAAAATAAGAAATAAAAAACAGTGAGCAAACAGTGTAACAACACAATTATAATAAAAAAAAAATGAACATATTTTGTTTTTAAAGAAAAAAACATGAAAAAAAATAGTATGAATTAAGATCAAAAATAAAATAGTGGTAAAGGGAGAAATACACGGGTAAGCTAGATTAAGTAAAATTACATGTGACAGATAAATTACAGGAAATAAGCATAGTTAAACATAAGTAGTAGATTTTTTAATAAAAGAGTATTAGAAAAAATGGTTTAGGGAAAAAAAAAAGGGTGAGAAATAAAAAAGGGTAGATACATGGTCAAAAATATTTAAAAACCCCTTTAAATTTTCATTATTTTTACAATTTTTTCTAACTTAAAATACGGGGAATTATTTAACTATCAAAAAAAGGGGTTAAAAAGGGATAACAGTTAATGGGCCCTTTTTCTTAGAGTGATACAAGATAGGGCCGGCGGGAGGCTTGTTCCCCCCAAAGGTTTTAACAAAAAAAAACTGCATTGAAAACAATATTTGATCTTCTCTAATTTTTCCCCCAACACAGATTATGAACCCACTTGTTAGAAAGTATAATCAAAGGAGAAGTTAAAAAAAGGGTTCTTGTTGACAAAGGTGTGGGGTGGTCAGGGAAAATCCCCCCTCGTGTTCCCTCCTTGTTTTGAATAAAACCCCCCCTCTCATGTACACAAAATTTTTTTTAAAATTTTGACACAAGACGGGAAAAATTGCCCCTATAAAACCTTATTTTTACCACAATAATTATTACAATGAATACTAATACTAGAAAAAAAATCAGACACAAAGAAAAAATTTAATTTTTTTAAAAAACCACAATTAAAAAAAACCCCCAGAAAACATATTGGAACATAACAATAACAGAGCAACAGAATGCGAAGATGGTCACAATTCAAATACATTCCTTGAGTTAATTAACAGCATTTTTTCTTTCCCCGAGTTACAGAACTATGCACATGGTAAATAGATAAGGATATAGACAAGAAATATAAGTGAGGGAAACCATGAAATTTTCACAACTAATATTTATCACACCCCATAAATAACCCCCAGGGGGTGATTTTTCTTCATTACAAGGGGGAATAATAGCTGGTGATTGAAACTGTATTATTCGGGGAAAAATGGGTGTAGAGCCTCGAGGCTCGGGATGTGAACTTGCAGTTTTGAGGGATTTTTGGGGGGGGGGGGGTCAAGGATTTGGGTTTTGGTAAGGGGTGCTTTTTGGGGGGCATACTTTTTTTGGGAGGATATGCGGGGACTAGATAGGGTTTATGTAGCTGGGTAATTAGGGGGAGGGCCCTTTTCGATGTTGGGTTCTCTGATCACCGTGGTGGTGGCGGTGTTGAGTTGGGTTGGGGCTGTCAAGATATATCCAGGCTTGGGAAATTGAATGTTTGTTTGTTACAGAGGGATGGGGAAGGGATTTTTTGGGGACTTTGGGGGGGGTGGGGGGGAAGGGGGAGAGGGAAAGGGATTAGGGGGTGGTGGTCTTCAAAGGGGAAAGGGGGCGGTGAGGGATTATTTTGGAGGGGGGAGTGGGGGGAGGCGGGTTGGAGGTATGGTTTGCAAAAGTTATTTTGAAAGTCATTTTGGTCTTGTTATGTAGGGGGAGGGGGGGATCAGGCAGAAATTATATGCTAGTGGGAGGTTAAGGGGCATACAAAATGATAATTTATGGGTCAGGGGCAGGTGTCAATTGGAGAGGTTTTAGGGGGGATAGGCCCCCGGAAAAGTTTTAAGGGGGTTTAGGAAAAGGAAAAGGGTATGATTATCTCCGTTGAAGGTTGAAGAAGACCTGGAGGGTATCAAAGGGGGGAGGTTTGGACAACTGATGGCATGTGTGGGTTTCGGGTTGGGTTTTTTCCCCCAAAAAATTTTGGAGAGTGGTTGGGAGGATGTCGAAGGGGTCATTTTGGAGGGGAAAAAAGGGAAAGTCTGGGGGGGGAGGATAGGGAAAGGGGGTTTGGGGGGACGATATCGGGGGGCGGAAGGATGGCAGGGTGGGAGGGATTAAGGTTGAAAAAAACCCGGGGTTGGGTATTTACCAAAATTTTTTTTTGTTACATTGGGAGGTGTTAAAAGGGTTTTTTGCAGATCTTTAATCAAATGAAGGGTAGGGATATATGGAGGAAGAGCAAAGGACAGGGTGGTAGTGATGGTACCGAAGGGGAAGGACGGTGATAGGATGAAGGGCTATAGAGCTATAACGTTGTTATGCTCGGATTATAAGATCTTTGCGAAAATTCTGGCGAATCGAATAAAGAGGGTGTTGGAGAAGGTTTTAGATGATGGACAACATGGTGTGCCGGGGCGAAGCATAAGGACTGGGCATAGAAGGATTAGGGAGTTTGTGGATAACAAGAGGGGAGGAGGGGTTCTAGGTTTAGATTGGGAGACTGCATATGATAGCGTAGATAGGGAATTTTTGTTTGGGGTTTTGTTGGGGTTGGGGTTTGGGGAAGAAATCGTGGGGTGGGTTAGGACTTTATATGACTGGGCTTTGGCGAGGGTCCAGGTAAATGGGAAGTTGGGGGTTCAGGTGAGTTATGAAAGGGGTTTGCGGCAGGGTTGTCCTCTGTCACAAATCCTGTTTGGGTGTATGCAGGACCCTTTCTATAGACTGGTTAGGGAAGGGGTTTGGGATGGGGAGGTGGGTAGGGGTTGTGAGTAGGGCATAGTGGGATATGTCGATGATACAACCGTCCTGGTGGGTAGTAGTGAGGGCTTATTACATGTGAATAGGATTATGGGTATTTTTGGGGACGTGACGGGTATGAGGGTGAATAGGGGTAAGTCAAGTTTGTTGGAAGTAGGTGCATGGGTGGGAGGGACGTTGGACAGTAGGAGCGGTTGGAAGTGCGTCGATAGGATTAAAATTTGCGGGGTGATATTCAGTCATGATAGGGAATTGGCAAGAGAATTGAATTCGGTGGCGGTGGTGGACAGAGCTATAGATAGGTTGGGAGGCATTAGGTCTACAGAAGTAACACTGTTCCAACGGGCGGTGGTGGTAAATGTTTTAGTATATAGCAAAATATGGTTTGTTGCTGCTGTATATCCTCTCCGGGAGTGTGATGTAGAGAGGTTGCTTGGGAGGGTTTTTCGTTATATTTGGAGTCATGGGAGGCATTGGTTAGGTAGGGAGGTGGTGACTACTGGGTTGGGGTTGGGGGGTTGGGGTTGATACCGCTATGTAACAGGCTTCAAGTATTTTTGTTAAGCAAGAATATGTGGTAGGTGGGGGTACAGGGGCAGGAGGGTGAATGGGGTCATGCAGGAGGTACGTAGGTGGTGGCAGGGTAGGGATCTGTTGAGATGTGAGGCTATGTTGAGGTTCCTCCTTGTAGTTAGGGAGCCTGGGAGGGTTAATTAAAGTAGGTGTGTTGGATAGAGTGGGGGGGAGGGGAGGTGTGGTGCAGGGTGCAGGTATTTATCCTATGTATAATTGGAGGTTAACATGGCGTTGGATGAAGAAGTTGCGAATACCACCAAGAGTGCGTGAAACAGGTTATAGGTTTTTATTGGGTATTTTAGCGACGGACGAGTGCACAGTTGTTTAGAATGGGCATAATTAGGGATGGGTTGTGTGGATCATGTGGGGTCCTGGACACGGCGTATCATTCTCTGTATTTCTGTGATACGTTGGTGGGGGTCAGGGAGTGGTTTAGTGGGGTATTAAGGAGGGTGGAGCGGGGGGCTTGATGACCCTGAGGGCTTTGTGTTGGACGTGGGGGCTTTTCCAGAGGACGTTGGTAGGGCGGTAGTTTACTTGGTGGTCGAGTATATACATATTTTGTGGGTAATGCGGGAGGCTCCTGGAGCACAGCGTATCCGAGCGTTGGCAGCAGGTATATATAGGTCTAAGTCTAGAAATCAGGTTATATATGCGGGGACATGGTGTAAAGCTTTCTCTCAGGGTTATAGGGAATTGACTATAGGTATTCTGTTGGGGGAGTGAGGGGAGGGAGGGAGGTACCTCATTAAAGGGCTGGTCGAAAAAGGGGGTATGGTCAGGAGTGTCTGGACAGGGGGGATACGGCGGGTGACATGGCTAGGGTTATGTACATTCTCTCCGGTGTCACCTGATAGGGCGTCAACACGTGTCGTCCAGCAGACAGTGGTAGGAGGTCAGGTGGACATATATTGTAATGTGTGGTGATGATGCAAGTTTTGCAATCACATGTCTAAACAGGTCTTGGACTTATGCGACTTAGAATGATCATTATGTTGTACTTTTGTTGGTCGCAAGTAATTACTGGCTTAATGGTTCTAGGTTGGAGTATTAGGGAAGAAAGGTGTTTAGGGTGAGGTTGGGTGTTTTGGTACGCAAGTGAGTGTTTTGTACTATTTTGGCCTCAGTGTGAATTGGCGTGAATGTGCGTGTCTCAGTCCATAGGACGACAGGTTACAGGTGTGCCATAACATGTTTAATTTGTTGATTATATACGGTGTAGGGTAAAGCTTCACGGATCTTACATTGTTAGGTTTAGTTTTCTATTTAGGTTGATGGTGAAAGCGGTGAACCGTATATTGTTTGTCTTATTTGTGATTAGTATCGTTAGCGTTTTTGATGTCCTTGATGTGTTATTAACATGGTTTGACGCCATAGTATAATTATAAATAAAAAACATGAACGATGTTATATATGTAAGGTTGTTGTAAATATGCCACAAGTATTGTATTGTTTTGATTTATTATGTAGGTAGCTGTGTTCAATGTTTCTGTACATATTGTCCAATGTGTTCATATTTCTGTAGGGTAAGTGTCCGCATCATGGCACTTACATATTTAGGTGGTTTCTTTTCTGTTTAGTTTGATGACAACCTTAGGTTATTTTTATACAGTAGTCTTAAGATAATTATATTGTTTTGAATTATGAGGTACTTGGTGTTGTACCGTTATGTTTCTTTTTGTATTATCACTGTTTTGATTAATAAAATATAAAAAAAAAAATTCTACAATTTTTTAAAGGGGTGGAGGGGTAAGCCAGCGGAAGGTCTCTGTCAGATGACCCAGAGCTCCAGCAGCGGGTCATTACATGACTAAGACCCGCGTCAGGAAACACTTGTCATGTTTCTTGATAAAACCTTACCTAACCTTTGAACACTCGGGCGGATCTATTAGAACAAATAAGCATTAGTGTCATACACCAACATTGTGAAGCCACAGACCGCACAATAAACATGAAGGTGTTCTCTGTGTTGTCCAGTCGATCTAATACATAAGAACATAAGGAAGAAGGAACACTGCAGCAGGCCTACTGGCCCATGCGAGGCAGGTTCAATTCTCCCACCGGCTTAAGCCAATGCCTTAACTTAGTCAGGTCAGGTCACATTCACTTAAGGAAGGAACACGGCATCTGACCTAGTAGCACAAGCTAGTCAGGTCTAACTCACACCCACCCACACCCACTCATATATTTATCTAACCTATTTTTAAAACTACACGTCTTAGCTTCTATGACGGTACTCGGGAGTTTGTTCCACTCATCCACAACTCTATTACCAAACCAGTGCTTTCCTATATCCTTCCTGAATCTGAATTTTTCCAACTTAAAACCATTGCTGCGAGTCCTGTCTACGCTATTTACATCCCCTTTATTTATTCCTGTTTTCCATTTATACACCTCAATCATATCCCCCTTAATTCTACGCCTTTCTAGAGAGTGCAGATTCAGGGCCCTCAGTCCATCCTCATAGGGAAGATTTCTGATACATGGGATCAACTTTGTCATCCTCATGTGTACGTTTTCCAGTGCATTTATATCCATTCTGTAATACGGTGACCAAAACTGTGCAGCATAATCTAAATTAGGCCTAACCAAAGATATATAGAGTTGAAGAACAACCTGAGAACTTCTATTATTTATACTTCTTGATATGAAGCCAATTATTCTGTTAGCTTTGTTGCGAACACTTATGCACTGTTATCTTGGCTTCAGATTACTGCTAACCAGAACTCCACTGAGCTGGCGACAGTAGAGTCCCTTTACGTCATCAGAGATGCATCTTTCCTCTGTAATAATGAACGGTCAGTAGAGTTACTTTGTTTCCAGTTTTATTTTATTTTTATTTTTTATTTCTTTTATCTTTTATTTATGTTAATTTGATGCTCAGCATGTGTTTAGACCTGATTCTTATAGTTGATTTTGCACAGTGACTGATGATGGAGTGAGATAACTCCGAAACTAGTGGTGAATAAACGATGTTTCAAATAGAAGAGCTGGTTGTCATCTTCCTTATAAATGTATATGTATGACAACGGTTCGAGCCCCTCGTCCACCCCTCTGTTTATTCATCGACAGTTGTTTATTACAACTTAATTTGAGTATATATAGGTTGGTAGTCAGCAACCACCCAGGGAGGTACTACCGTCCTGCCAAGTGAGTGTAAAACGAAAGCCTGTATTTGTTTTACATGATGGTAGGATTGCTGGTGTCTTTTTTCTGTCTCATAAACATGCAAGATTTCAGGTACGTCTTGCTACTTCTACTTACACTTAGGTCACACTACACATACATGTACACGTTTATGTATACACACTCATCTGAGTTTTCTTTGATTTTATCTTAATAGTTCTTGTTCTTATTGCTTTTCCTTTCATATCCATGGGGAAGTGGAATAAGAATCTTTCCTCCGTAATGCCGGGAACAATGGGCTAGTAACCCCTTTTCCTGTATAGATTTACTAAAAAGAAAAAGAAGAAAACCGTCAAAGTGGGATGTTTGAATGTGCGGGGATGTTGTGCGAATGATAAGGAGATGATTGTAGATGTTATGAATGAAAAGAAGCTGGATGTTCTGGCTTTAAGTGAGACAAAGACGAAGGAGGTAGGAGAGTTTCAGTGGGGAGAAATAAATGGGATTAGGTCAGGGGTTTCAAATAGAGTTAGAGCTAAAGAAGGAGTGGCAATAATGTTGAACAATCAGTTATGACAGGTAAATAGGGAATATAAATGTATAAATTCAAGGATTATGTGGAGTAAAATAAAGGTTGGATGTGAAAAGTGGGTTATAGTAAGTGTTTATGCACCTGGAGAAGAGAGAGAAGTGTAGAGGAGAGAGAGAGATTTGGGGAAATGTTGAGTGAGTGTGTGGGGAGTTTTGAACCAAGTGAGAGAGTAATTGTGGTTGGGGATCTTAATGCTAAAGTGGGTAAAAATGTTGTGGAGGGAGTAGTAGGTAAATTTGGGGTGCCAGGGGTAAATGTAAATGGGGAACCATTAATTGAGCTATGTGTAGAAAGAGGTATGGTAATAAGTAATACATATTTTATGAAAAAGAGGAAAAATAAGTATGCAAGGTATGATATAGCACGTAATGAAAGTAGTTTGTTAGATTATGTTTTGGTGGATAAAAGGTTGATGGGTAGGCTTCAGGATGTACATGTTTATTGAGGGGCAACGGATATATCGGATCATTATTTAGTTGTAGCTACAGTTAGAGTAAAAGGTAGATGGGACAAAAAGAAAATGGCAACAGCAAGTAAGAGAGAGGTAAAAGTGTATAAACTAAGGGAGGAGGAAGTTAGGGTGAGATATAAGCAACTATTGGCAGAAATGTGGGCTAGTGCAAGTATGAGTAGTGGGGGGGTTGAAGAGAGTTGGGATAGCTTTAAAAATGCAGTATTAGAATGTGGGGCAGAAGTTTGTGGCTATAGGAGGGTGGGTGCAGGAGGAAAGAGTGGAGTGAGTGGTGGAATGAAGAAGTAAAGGGTGTGATAAAAGAGAAAAAGGTAGCTTATGAGAGGTTTTTACAAAACAGAAGTGTTTATAGAAGAGCAGAGTATATGGAGAGTAAAAGAAAGGTGAAGAGAGTGCAAAAGAAGAGCAGATGAAAGAATGGGAGAGGCTCTGTCAAGAAATTTTGCTGAAAACAAGAAAAATTTTTGGAGTGAGATAAACAAGGTAAGAAAGCCTAGGGAACGAATGGATTTGTCAGTTAAAAACAGATTAGGGGAGTTAGTAGATGGGGAGCTGGAGGTATTGGGTAGATGGCGGGAATATTTTGAGGAACTTTTAAATGTCAATGAAAAAAGGGAGGCGGTAATTTCATGCACTGGCCAGGGAGGTACAACATCGTTTAGGAGTGAAGAAGAGCAGGATGTGAGTGTGGGGAAGGTGCGTGAGGCATTACGTAGAATGAAATGGGGTAAAGCAGCTGGAACTGACGGGATCAAGACAGAAATGTTAAAAGCAGGGGGGGGGGATATAGTGTTGGAGTGGTTGGTATTTTTGTTTAATAAATGTATGAAAGAGGGGAAGGTACCTAGGGATTGGCAGAGAGCATGTATAGTTCCTTTATATAAAGGGAAGGGGGCTAAAAGAGATTGTAAGAATTATAGGGGAATAAGTTTACTGATTATACCAGGTAAAGTGTATGGCAAGGATATTATTGAAAGAATTAGAGGAAAGACAGAGAGTAGGATTGCAGATGAGCAAGGAGGCTTTAGAGTGGGTAGGGGATGTGTAGATGAAGTGTTTACAGTGAAACATATATGTGAACAGTATTTAGATAAAGGTAGAGAAGTTTTCATTGCATTTATGGATTTAGAAAAGACATATGATAGAGTGGATACGGGAGCAATGTGGCAAATGTTGCAAGTGTATGGAATAGGTAGTAAGTTACTGAAGGCTGTAAAGAGTTTTTATGAGGATAGTGAGGCTCAGGTTAGGGTGTGTAGAAGAGAGGGAGATTACTTCCGGTAAAAGTAGGTCTTAGACAGGGATGTGTAATGTCACCATGGTTGTTTAATATATTTATAGATGGGGTTGTAAAAGAAGTAAATGCTAGGGTGTTGGGGAGATGGGTGGGATTAAATTATGGGGAATTAAATGCAAAATGGGAGTTGACACAGTTACTTTTTGCTGATGATACTATGCTTATGGGAGATTCTAAAGAAAAGTTGCAAAGGTTAGTGGGAGTTGACACAGTTACTTTTTGCTGATGATACTGTGCTTATGGGAGATTCTAAAGAAAAGTTGCAAAGGTTAGTGGACGAGTTTGGGAGGGTGTGTAAAAGTAGAAAGTTGAAAGTGAACATAGATAAGAGTAAGGTGATGAGGGTATCAAACGATTTAAATAAAGAAAAATTGGATATCACATTGGAGAGAGGGATTATGGAAGAAGTAAATGTTTTCAGATATTTGGGAGTTGATGTGTCAGCGGATGGGTTTATAAAGGATGAGGTTAACCATAGAATTGATGAAGGAAAAAAGGTGAGTGGTGCATTGAGGTATCTGTGGAGACAAAAACGTTATCCATGGAGGCAAAGAAGGGAATGTACGAAAGTATAGTGGTACCAACACTATTATATGGGTGTGAAGCATGGGTTGCAAATGCTGCAGCGAGGAGGCGGCTGGAGGCAGTGGAGATATCCTGTCTAAGGACAATGTGAGGTGTAAATATTATGCAGAAAATTCGGAGTTTGGAAATTAGGAGAAGGTGTGGAGTTACTAAAAGTATTTGTCAGAGGGCTGAAGAGGGGTTGTTGAGCTGGTTTGGTCATTTAGAGAAATTGGATCAAAGTAGAATGACTTGGAGAGCGTATAAATCTGTAGGGGAAGGAAGACGGGGTAGGGGTCTTCCTCGAAAAGGTTGGAGGGAGGGGGTAAAGGAGGCTTTGTCAGCGAGGGGCTTGGACTTCCAGCAAGCATGTATGAGCGTGTTAGATAGGAGTGAATGGAGACGAATGGTTTTTGGGACCTGACTAGCTGTTGGAGTGTGAGCAGGGTAACATTTTGTGAAGGGATTCAGGGAAACCAGTTAATTGATTTAGTTGGACTTGAGTTCTGGAAATGGGAAGTACAATGCCTGCACTTTAAAGGAGGGGTTTGGGATAGTGACAGCTGGGAGGGACTTATTCTCAGCTGTCGTATCTGAGCACCTCTGCAAAGACAGTGAATATGTATGAGTGTGGAGAAAGTATTGAATGATGATGAAAATATTTTATTTTTGGGGATTTTCTTTCTTTTTGGGTCACCCTGCCTCGGTGGGAGACGGCCGACTTGTTGAAATATAAATATATATATATATATATATATATATATATATATATATATATATATATATATATATATATATATATAGTGTGTGCAACAATTTACTCCTAAATTTTAGGAGTATAACAATTCATTGTACAACAGAATAGTTTCTATATAAAAAATAAGATAAACTCTAATTAAAAGAAATTTTTGTTGATTTATTCATAAGTTGTTACTGTGAACAACTATTTCCAACATGTTAGTAAAAAATACTTACAGAAAAATATTAATATCTTCATATTACGGAAGAAAGCTTACACATTTTTTTCAAACGTAGATGTTAATTTAGGCCAGAACCCAACATAGGTATTCAGGACATCAATTATTTACATATATTTATGTCTTGGGAAATTCAGTGTGAAGGATGTGTGTTTGTTCAGAGTCAGAGGTTCAGTTCTGGGTGATGTTTCTGACAGAGCCTCGCTACCTGCCTGGAGGGTATATTCCTGGAGTCTACCTGGAGGGTATATTCCTGGAGTCTACCTGAGGTTCCGGCACCGGAGGGTATATTCCTGAGTCACCTGAGGGATATTCCTGGAGTCTACCTGGAGGGTATATTCCTGGAGTCTACCTGGAGGGTATATTCCTGGAGTCTACCTGGAGGGTATATTCCTGGAGTCTACCTGGAGGGTATATGCCTGGAGTCTACCTGGAGGGTATATGCCTGTAGTCCACCTGGAGGGTATATTCCTGGAGTCTACCTGGAGGGTATATTCCTGGAGTCTACCTGGAGGGTATATTTCTGAAGTCTACCTGGAGGGTATATTCCTGGAGTCTACCTGGAGGGTATATTTCTGGAGTCTACCTGGAGGGTATATTCCTGGAGTCTACCTGGAGGGTATATTCCTGGAGTCTACCTGGAGGGTATATTCCTGGAGTCTACATGGAGGGTATATTTTTGAAGTCTACCTGGAGGGTATATTCCTGGAGTCTACCTGGAGGGTATATTCCTGGAGTCTACCTGGAGGCTATATGCCTGGAGTCTACCTGGAGGGTATATTTCTGGAGTCTACCTGGAGGGTATATTCCTGGAGTCTACCTTGAGGGTATATTCCTGGAGTCTACCTGGAGGGTATATTTCTGAAGTCTACCTGGAGGGTATATTCCTGGAGTCTACCTGAAGGGTATATTTCTGAAGTCTTCCTGGAGGGTATATTCCTGGAGTCTACCTGGAGGGTATATTTCTGAAGTCTACCTGGAGGGTATATTCCTGGAGTCTACCTGAAGGGTATATTTCTGGAGTCTTCCTGGAGGGTATATTCCTGGAGTCTACCTGGAGGGTATTCCGGGGATCAACGCCCCAGCGGCCCGGTCTATGACCAGGCCTCCCGGTGGCTCAGGCCCTGATCAACTAGACTGTTACAGCAGGCACGTACGTAGTCCAGCGTACGAACCACATCCCGGTTGATCCGCTGAGGTCATCCTCCACATACACCCCAGCAAATGTGGTCTTAATGATGCTGACAACAGAGAATCAGCGCTCACATATACTAGTCGTGGGGAATGTTGACACTAGTGCCAACTAGGTGGCATGACTGCCTCATCTAGTCTATGGGTGAGTGCCACCAACGTTCCGAGCAGGTGATTATTATCGTCACGGGGGAACGCCAAACCCGTAGGAATTATACAGCGCCTGTGGTGAGGGGGAAGGGGATGAAAGGCATTCAGGCTTAATTCAAGGAACTGGTGCACGGATCCAATTCCTTAGATCAAGAGCCCCTCACCAACAGCAGGTGAGTGATACAGTCTGCACATTTACGCATGTGTTACGCAGGATTTTTAAGTTTTCCTCTTTAAGTCTGCGAATTAAGACCTAATTACGTTACGCAGTGAGGTTCATTGAGGTCGGTGTAGCTAGGTTCAGTGAGGTCGGTGTAGCTAGGTTCAGTGAGGTCGGTGTAGCTAGGTTCAGTGAGGTCGGTGTAGCTAGGTTCATTGAGGTCGGTGTAGCTAGGTTCAGTGAGGTCGGTGTAGCTAGGTTCAGTGAGGTCGGTGTAGCTAGGTTCAGTGAGGTCGGTGTAGCTAGGTTCATTGAGGTCGGTGTAGCTAGGTTCAGTGAGGTCGGTGTAGCTAGGTTCAGTGAGGTCGGTGTAGCTAGGTTCAGTGAGGTCGGTGTAGCTAGGTTCATTGAGGTCGGTGTAGCTAGGTTCAGTGAGGTCGGTGTAGCTAGGTTCAGTGAGGTCGGTGTAGCTAGGTTCAGTGAGGTCGGTGTAGCTAGGTTCATTGAGGTCGGTGTAGCTAGGTTCAGTGAGGTCGGTGTAGCTAGGTTCAGTGAGGTCGGTGTAGCTAGGTTCAGTGAGGTCGGTGTAGATAGGTTCAATGAGGTCGGTGTAGCTAGGTTCACTGAGGCGGTGTAGCTAGGTTCAGTGAGGTCGGTGTAGCTAGGTTCAGTGAGGTCGGTGTAGCTAGGTTCAGTGAGGTCGGTGTAGCTAGGTTCACTGAGGCGGTGTAGCTAGGTTCACTGAGGCGGTGTAGCTAGGTTCACTGAGGCGGTGTAGCTAGGTTCAGTGAGGTCGGTGTAGCTAGGTTCAGTGAGGTCGGTGTAGCTAGGTTCAGTGAGGTCGGTGTAGCTAGGTTCATTGAGGTCGGTGTAGCTAGGTTCAGTGAGGTCGGTGTAGCTAGGTTCATTGAGGTCGGTGTAGCTAGGTTCAGTGAGGTCGGTGTAGCTAGGTTCAGTGAGGTCGGTGTAGCTAGGTTCAGTGAGGTCGGTGTAGCTAGGTTCAGTGAGGTCGGTGTAGCTAGGTTCAGTGAGGTCGGTGTAGCTAGGTTCAGTGAGGTCGGTGTAGCTAGGTTCAGTGAGGTCGGTGTAGCTAGGTTCAGTGAGGTCGGTGTAGCTAGGTTCAGTGAGGTCGGTGTAGCTAGGTTCAGTGAGGTCGGTGTAGCTAGGTTCAGTGAGGTCGGTGTAGCTAGGTTCGCTGTCCTCTACAACTGTGGCCAAATTTTTTTAACATGTAAAATTTTCCTCCCTTGACACCTGGTTGCCATAAGTCCAGTTTCATGGTAAATGACCTAAATTTATCAGTGACATCAGTCAATGATGTTACCTGACGTTGTAGTGACATTCTTACTAAGATACGATAATTTTAACTTACAATCCTTGTATACCTGGAGGAGTATACCTGGAGGAGTATACCTGGAGGAGTATGGAGTATACCTGGAGGGGGTTTCGGAGGTCAACGCCCCCGCGGCCCGGTCCGTGACCAGGCCGCCTAGGAGAGACTTTTTTTTTTTGTAGAAAACCTGAGACTGTGTCGCTAGCAACTACAAGTCGAGAATCACCGCACCTCAGCGTGGGAAAGTGGTGCCTCATGTTATATAACTTCTGGCACAACAGACGATAGAGGTGACTATTCACATCACTAGACTTAATGACGTTTACCATTTTGACTGCACCATTAAGGGCCTCTCGAAGCTCCCGTGGAAGTATTTTGGATGCCAAGACATTTACATGAATTGTGCAGCGTATGTTTGTTTTATTAGACTTCACCTCTTTCATTCGGCCTGTAAATCCTGAGAGAATGCTGGTACGTCAGCAGTCGTGCAAGCACACACTTGCTTCCATGAGAGTCCCTCATCCTGGAAGAATGTGGACACTCTTGGAAAATATCTTCTATTGTTGAGGATTTTAATGACTGACATAATGGGAATTCTTTCTTGAGGTCTCAGTTGTTGAAATACTTTGATAGCACCAGTAACTGAGCACAATTACTGTCTGTTGAATCGTCGAGCTGTAGTGGGAACTAGGTTGTAAGTATTTTCTTGATCTCAGCAACAGCTTGCTTTTATCCTGTTCATGCATTGCAGTCTTTCCCTTTTATATATGATAAACAAGACCATGGTACCATCCACCATGATACTGTGCACCAAGACCATGCACTGCCACAGATACACCTGTGTTCAACGAGGACAGGGGGCGGCAACACTGATACGAATGATTTGTGAGTCGAGGAATTAGGGACAACTAACAGAAAATCCTCACGTGTAACTCTCACTGCCACGAGGCGAGCTCCTTCCCATTCACTCTCAAAGCATTGTCGACAGTGACGAATCTAAGGTATGGCAGGTATGGCACGTGCCCTGGGCACCAAATTAAAGGGAAGCGTCACTGAGCAGTTTCTATTAAAGTCATGCAAGCCATCCTCGGATAGTGAAAAAAGAATTTTATTTAAATGTATAATCTCTCTTTGATTATCATGGGTTAGAGCCTCCATGGGTCAAGGCAGACTCTGAGATCTTAGTCTGCTAAGTAAAGAAAGAGAAGAAACTGATAAAAACTGAATCTGAGCACATAGACCAATTTGCATCAGTGAAAGCAAGGAAGGTGCAGGTGTAATTTTCACGCAGTGCCATAATTTGTTAATTAAAAGATTAACGATCTTGACTTGTATTTTTGAGATGATTTTATGGTAAAGTTGTCTAAAAGATGGGTGTCAGATGTTTGGACAGGGGCGCAATTTCAGTGCTTCTCATAAGAGCTATTTTTCGTAGATACGCCACTGATTGTCGAGACTATATTCCTCCCTAAAGGGTCATCCCAATGCGATTGCTTGTAGCTATTGGGGGAGCACTTCTAGTTGCAGAGTCTGTAAGAGTATCCCGGATCCTGGCTCCATTAATGAACCTTGGACCTCGAACCCCAACATTATCCCTAAGGTGTTCAGGAAGAATCACTGCTACACGTTCGATGGATGACACATAAGAAAACTGGAGAACAAGGAATGCTTCATCTGAAGCCTTGAAGACACCAGTGCTACCTTGGTTGACTGAAAGTTTAGCTTGGTCCCACTGCTTGGTCCCACTGCTTGGTCCCACTGCCCGGCTTCTGGAGTGAGGTTGAGCACTTCTGCGAATATGTTTCTTATGTTTCTTATGTTTCTATTGTATTATTTTCACAGGGGAGCGCTAAATCCGGAGGGATTATACAGCGCCTGTGTGGGGATGAATATAAGGCATTTCGGCTTAATTCAGGGAATTGTAGCACAGACCCACTTCTCTAGATCAAGAGCCCCTCACCAGCATCAAGAAGCCTCCATTTAGGGAAGACTATCGTATTCATGTAGTTCAAGGTTGCCATATTAGAGTGCCTGGGCAGACTCAAGCACTTTATTAAAAGCTACAAGGCACCTTCGGCGTGTAAATACCCTATTGGTTGTTCCATCGTCCTCAAATTATCCGGTTTAACCTCAAGAATTGTGTCGATCTCATTAGTTCTTAGTGGGGAGTGACTGATACATCTGGTAGTCTTGATTTCACAGCCTCGATTACTGAGTAGCTGAAATGATTTCATATTTGGATGGCTTGTCACCGTGTCGCCAGAGCCAGATCTGCTACAAAGGACTCCTTTGTGACCGCCAGTGTACCATTCAGGAACCAGATGGTGAGCTCACTGATTAATCTGACAGTGATTTTCCTAAAACGTACGCAGAAGAGAAATGGGGCGAGAGGTTTTCCTTGATAGAACCCTCAGGTGAAGTGATAAAGCAGTGATTCCTTGCTGTATCTAACTGAAACAAAAGGGAAGTGACCATGGGAAGTGTGTATATACAGCTGTTAATGTCACTCCTCATTCCATATAGACATACGATGCCGAACAAGCCACATGGGCATGAAAATCTTTAGCTCAAGATGTTTCGCACTTTTTGTGCATCGTGAGGAGTTATGCACTGTTGCAATTCTCTCTGAGGCAAGGCAGAAACGTAAAGCGTAGGGCCTTGTCGTCCTGCATTAAGATAGTCTATCTGCGATTGTATTACATACATACATGCATGCATACATATGCATAAATACATACATATATACATATACAAACACGTATTCCACACCAATTTAGAGGTGACCCGTAGCAGTGAGGAAATTGCTTGTGTTATCAAGGGGGGAAAAAAAGACAAGTTAAGTGTGGGAGTGAGGCGGCCAGGAAGGTTGAACATGGTGTTTATATTTTAGTGCTGGTGGTAACATGGTGAGGCGCCGGCCCAAACTTGTTACACGGCCGAGTTTTCCCCAAGCTGCTATATCCCACAGCATCATCAACCCGCTACCCTGCCTCGCCTGCACATAAAGGCTAAATTTCCCCCATCATGCCTTGTTAGCGATCCCCTATTGCCAGCCTGGATAAGGTCAATTTTAGTTTCCACGTCGTTAACTCGATTGGTCCGCTAAAAATTTCATGGGTGTTCGTTTTGACTTTGAGAGGATTATCATGGGTTAATATTTTATGAATTAATGTCCCAATGAATACATAATGAGCTCCGATTGCTCATTCTTTAGTGGATTTTTGTCGATAACCTTCGCCGCTGGAGTGACGGAGATAGGGCGACGGTGATGAACAATGAATAACGGGAGGCGAGCGAAGGCATGAGAGGGTGTGAATTTTGCTTCTTCCCAGCGGGTTGGGCGTCCTGGCATCTAATTTGTTTATGCGTTTCCCCGCCGGCGCTATACACAGAGCCACGGGCAACATTTTACTCGTGGAGGCGGCCGCGGGGGCTAACAAATACACTTTACATGTAGCATAAGGAGATAACAACCACTGCGGTTCATTTGTTATGGTGCTAACCTTTCCAACCTTGTTGATTGGCCGGGAAAATTGCAACTTTGTCTTACTAGTTGTTTGTTTAATTCTAAACGATATTGTGAGAATTGTACCATTGTGTGTGTATATATGTAATATATATGTATATATATATATATATATATATATATATATATATATATATATATATATATATATATATATATATATATATATATATTATATATAGAGAGAGAGAGAGAGAGAGAGAGATAGGTGTATTTGCGGCAGGGCGACGGCTGATCAATTCGGACTTCATGGTCTTGTGTGTCACACATCAGAAGGGAAGTATGCTAGATATGAGGTCAACGACATCATAAAGAGAAGCCTAGCCACAGCCCGTTGCCCAGCCCAATGGGAACCCCGTTGAAGGAAGTCTAAAGCGTCCTGATGGAGCCACTATGCTGCCCTGGAAGGATTGTAAGCAGATTGCTTGGGACTACACCTGTGCCGTTACATTGACAGTCACCTACTTGCCATACACCGTAGCTGAAGGGGGTGGAGCTGCCAGCCACATGGAGACCCAGAAGACCCGCAAATATGAAGGCCTTTTCCCTTGCTATAACAACATCCCAATAGGGTCGGAGACCCTTGGAGCATGGGGCAAGTGTGCTCTGTAGTTCCTCAGAGAGCTGGATGAAAAACTCATCATAGAAACCAAGAACCACTAGGCAGCCAGCTTCCTCTTTCAGAGACTCAGTGTTGCGATCCAGAGGGGAAATGCCTGCAGCATTCTGGGCACGCGGCCCACTGCCGGGGAGCTGGACGAAGTATTCGAGATGTAACTCTGAGTTGTTAGCTGTGTTGTTCTACTCCCTATTGTATCTTTGTCAATGTATTTTGTCTTTAAATAAATATATATATATATATATATATATATATATATATATATATATATATATATATATATATATATATATATATATATATATATATATATATATATATATATATATATATATATAATGTGTGTGTGTGTACTCACCTACTTGTGGTTGCAGGGGTCGATTCATAGCTCCTGTGTGTGTGTGTGTGTGTGTGTGTGTGTGTGTGTGTGTGTGTGTGTGTTTGTTGAATATACAGCAGCTATTGGCTGATGAACAGACAGCTTGAGGAATCAAAAAATAATATCTCGTGTGCTAATGCCAATGAAACTACTACTGCTAAGTCAGCTGAAATAAAACAAGAAAGTGAGCTTGTGTTAAAGATTATCTTCCTTCCTTTAATTAATAACTAAACAGACATCTGAACAATGCGTAGCGACTCACAAAAAAAAATCCGAACATCAGATTACTTTACGCCTCATTTAATTAAGAAGCGAATTACAAGTGGACAGCCGCGGCTGTCATAAAACAAGAGTGACTCAAATGACCAATGGGTAAAAATTTTGTTGTTTCTTGATTAAGTGGAACCCTGGTAGGCACCAGGTTGTGGGCAGGTGATGAGGTTGTGAGAGAGTCAGTCACCAGATTTAAACTAGTACTGCGAGGTTCCCTGTCACATAATGTCAGAAAGCAGTAGTGCTAATATACGTATTCAGAATACGCTGACTAGTTAATCTCATAAGAGCTTAATGAAAATAAAGTAACTGTTAACATATAACATATCGCCGATTAGAAGCCTCCAATTCTAACCCACGATATATACCAGCCAATAATTTAGTGAGGTACTCTTATCTATTTTCACTCTCGATATTTCCTTCATTAATAGAGTGTGGTTGTTGACACTAGCCGACCATTATTGATACCTTCCATGCACCGGGCCACGGAGACGTTGATTCCCGGAACATTTCTTGCCTACCCAGTAGTGCCTTCTCCTTACTACCCAGTAGTGCCTTCTCCTTACTACCCAGTAGTGCCTTCTCCTTACTACCCAGTAGTGCCTTCTCCTTACTACCCAGTAGTGCCTTCTCCTTACTACCCAGTAGTGCCTTCTCCTTACTACCCAGTAGTGCCTTCTCCTTACTACCCAGTAGGGCCTTATCCTTACTACCCAGTAGTGCCTTCTCCTTACTACCCAGTAGTGCCTTCTCCTTACTACCCAGTAGTGCCTTATCCTTACTACCCAGTAGTGCCTTCTCCTTACTACCCAGTAGTGCCTTCTCCTTACTACCCAGTTGAGGTATCTAATTACCGTTCATATGGAACCAGTTCTCTACTCTAATAAGGTATTGCTTAGGTATACGTATAACATATAATAATATCCAAACAAATAAAAGAGGAAGTATAGGGACAACAGGGGACAATCAAGAGGGTTTACTGTACAAGTTACAGAACAAAAACAGGTGAAATACAATATTTAAGCACAATTTAATTTAATACCTTGATATCAGAGTATTACACTTAGGCAAATTTTTTACATATATAATGATCAGGTTGGGAAATATTGACATGGAATGAGAATAATGCACAGTAATACATTATACTCACACTTGGAATCTTCACCAACCTAAAACAGGCCACCCAACACAGTGTCCTGGTCTAGCCCAGACACAGTCCTTCGCTCTCTAGCTGTGGGCCGATACTGACCCCCTGGACTCACAGAATCCCAGTGACTTGCTCTCACTTTTCTGTCCCCTTATATAGAAACTTAGGTTCCCTAGGGAAGAGTTTAACGTTGGCTTCTAACGTCTGGGGATCTCACACAGACAACTAATGAAGTATCACATTCGATCAACAAGGCACTGGATCCAGGCGATTAGCTCTATGAGGCCTGGTCACAGACCGGGCCGCGGGGGCGTTGACCCCTGAAACCCTCTCCAGGTATACTCCAGGTATGACCACAGCCCCTTGATGCCTGACCTTACAGCTGCCTAGCTGAAACGTGAGTCTATTTACATCACAGAAACATGAGATGGGTGTTTCAACAGTCCCTATACATCCCAGTCCTTCCAGTAAAGTCACACACTTTGTGACTTGCTCTATTTGGCTCATGTTGGGGGCGTATAAGTGAATGTGATTGTGCTTTTGAGTCGAGTCATCGCAGCAAACACACAACAAAAAATAGAAATGAAAATACCAGACTACGTTCGGTCCGTCCTGAGCTATTATTAAATCCGCTACGAACCAATAATTTGTTTAGTTTTTCATTACCATCTTCTGGGCTTGTTTTGAAATAATCCAGATACGGTATTGTGACTTTTTTCCTTCATGAAAAAACATTTTTATTTATATGATGGTTTCAATGTCAAGAAGCACTCCGGAGTACAAAATGAGTTATGACCTCCACTTCGAGTGAAGGTCATAACTCGCGAAATCGTAATGACACGATTGCAAACAAACCATACCACCCATACCAGTGGTGCCTATGCTAACATTCCTATGGTGTAGAAATATACCTAGTTGATGAATCAGTGGCTAACGCGACGGTCTGGAGTTTTGAGACTCTGATCGCGGGTTCTAACCCCACCTGTGGTATGGTTAGCGAAGGTCAGTTTTCTTCGAATTATTAACCTCAGAAAGTTTATTACCAAGGCAGTATTATATAACGACAGATGTTAACAAGACACAATATGCAGTGTATGGTATTTTACTGAAAGGACGTTTTGATCACCAGGGACTTTATCAGTGATAAAGTCCCTGGTGGACGGACGAAACGTTTCTTCAATAAAATGCCATAAACTGTTTCCTAGGATGAAGCACAAGGGTCCCTAACTCCTAGGCAGGTAATCACTGCAAGATGAGCAGGGGCAGCACGAATGGGTAGATTTGCCCATACTCTCCGGCACTCCGGGGGAATCGAACCAGTTTCCTTTCAGTTGTGAATCGAACATTCTAGCAGTGAGGTAGGAGTGGTCGGTGAGGAGTGGAATAAAAGATACCTTCCCCGGGAAGAGAGATTATCACCCTCAGTGATGAAAGAGAGTTTTATATATCACGGGCGGGGGAAGTGTGTTAAAAGGTTCCTCTCATGACAGGGACAGATAATCAACAATGATGTTTAAAAAGAGAGTGGAATTGTATTTGGGGCAGGGGGGAAATGTACGTTGTTTTGAGAAGTGCAGCTGAGAGAACAGCTGAGAGAACAAGTAGTTTAAAAGCGTTAGCTAACAACGCAATAACCCAGGGAAAAAAATAGGTTTCTTATTCTTTTCTTCTTAAAATTTGGATTAGATAAATGAGAAACTATCACGAGTCTTATAAGTGAAATACTGTAGCGAAAAAAGAGATCGTATTTTAGGTGATAATTCAGTTGACAAGGAAAGAGACTTTGAAAATTATTTCTCCTCCCTCAGTGAAGCCTGAGCGAGGGTAAACACTAGTGCATGAAGGAGATTTGATTATATAATGAGAATAGGATGTATAGCAATATTTTATGTTCTTGTATAGAGTTTCTTCATATTGTTTTTAAGAATCATGTTGTTTTGAGAATGAGATGTGTAGAAAGGAAATTTTGTATATTTTTTTTTGTAAGGAGCTTTCTGATACTTTGTTAAATCTTTTGGAAACAGAATAAAGTAATACTTAATGTTTAGGGTATGATTTTTGTATTTTGGGAGAGGTATAGATAGGTAGGTAGGTAGGTAGGTGGGTGGGTTTAGGTGGGTGGGTGGGTTTTGGGTAGGTAGGTAGGTAGATAGGTAGGTAGGCAGGCAGTAGGATAAAATTATATTTCTTATTACAACTCAGAGCATATATAAAGGCTACTGTTGGATATAACCCAACTTTAAAGTGGTCATTTGAGTTACATTGTCGATTTAGTGGATAAAGTTTTTTTTTACTAAGTATACAGCTATTTCTCGCCAAGATAGAAATGGCCCAAAAGTGGAACCACATTAACCAGTACACTCAATAGCTGTCTTGCCGGAAGTGCCAGGGAATCACAGTCTAGATAATCCTCCGAGTGGTAACATCCCCCACCAATCCTTGAGAGAGAGCAGACGATATGTGACTTTGTAAATGGTTCAAATAGGACCGAAACGGTGTCATTAACTTCTTTATACTATGTGCTGGTTATTTGTGTAGTGTTCTAGTCACGGTATCGTGGCTTTTGTTCTTTTTATCTAATTGGAGGGACCATAGGTGCTTTCTCAGTTATATTAAATTCATTCAGTTACGAGTGATCTTGTATAACGAACACTTCCATCTTTCAGAGGATTTTGTGAAAACGTAAGTCCGAGAAAAACTACATAAATAATATAAATAAAAATCAATCTTATTTGATTTATATTGTTAATTAAGAGTATGGCTGCTGTGTTGATATTTATGTTGTTTGAGATAAATAACAAAAGCTGAGGTGTTTTCTTATGAAAACTCTGAAGAGGAATTTTGTTGCTGACGTTAATGAAAGTTGTTATGGGAGTGGCATCTTGAGGATTAATGTTAGTGTAAGAAAGATTTTTTTTCTGATAAAGTGAGAGCTTAGTTAATAATTGTCTAATTTCTGGACTAAATAAAACTCTCTCTACGATGACCTGTTCTTTCAGTGGTCTTTTTTTTGAGGGGGGGATGGGGGGGGGGTAGAGACAGACAGGACTGTGATGTTTATTAAAATATATATTTTTGAGCAGATTTTCTTTCTCCCCTCAAGGAAGGTGCTTCATGCCAGCGAGGGTCTCTTCATCCAAGGGATTTTATCTGTCCTTCCCTTCCTTGGATCGAACTTGATTGCCTCGCATTCTCCCTGTGCTGTACAGCCACCAGCGCCATTAACATTCCCTTCATGAATATAGTAATAATGATATTAAATATGGAATAAAAAGTCATAATACCGTAGCAGCACTTGGGAATATTCATTGTGGAAACGTTTCGCCCGCCACTGACTTCCTCAGTCCGACAGAACTGTGGAAAATGTTACACAAGTGTTGCACAAGTGTTGCACAAGTGTTATACAAGTGTTGCATAAGTGTTACACAAGTGTTGCACAAGTGTTGCACATATGTTATACAAGTGTTTCATAAGTGTTGCACATGTGTTGCACAAGTATTGCACAAGTTTACACAAGTGTTGCACAAGTGTTACACAAGTGTCTCATTCAACAACTTGTCAGTTGTTTAAACCATTTATATGGTAGTATGCAAATAACCCGCACTTAGTAGACGATACATACGACGACGTTTCATCCGTTGCGACCTGACAGTGGTCCAGGACGGACCGAAACGTCGTCATAATTTTTATAAACAGTAATCAATGTTTTCAGTATGAAACATGAAGAGCCAGGTTTAAGTATCGGGACCAGGAGATACAGCTGAGGGTGACTAACAAAATGTTAACACAGTCAAATAAACAATACAGAAAAAAACATGAGGCTCAGGATGGACGAGCAAAACAAACATTAATTTGTGCTTCCTGGGGCCGAGTCACCGACAACACTGATTTCTGGCCTATAGGGCTGACCACGTCCTCGCTGTTTCATGTCTTTTTTTTACATCTCTCATAGATGGTGGTAAGAAAAGAAATGTTAAAATGGTAGATCTAGGAGTTTTAGGGAGCGGAGGGAAAATTTGTAGAGGGAGACATTTCTGAAGCCAGTGAGACTCGTGAAAATCCAAAGGATTTAGAAGGTGCAGACAAACTGTAGTTCCTGGCGTGAAGGAGACAGCAGTTCAGTTCAGACTCTCAGGTAAGGACCCACTAGGGGCGAGGGGGAAGTGGGGACAGAAGAAGAATAGCCGGTGAGAGGAAGAACCGAAGGAGAAGAGAAAGAGTCAGGACTAAACCCAACAGTCTAACTACTTTGCTTTCCGGCAGGAGACAGCAGAGTTCTGCCCCCCCCACATAAAAAATGCTGCAGACCAGTAACTTTTTAATCACTTGTCATAAAAGTTCTTGAATAGCATGAGCTACACAACGCAGGTCAAAACGGATTTAATCCGGGAAGAACGTGGGTGTCATAGTTACTATACCATTATAGCAAATTTGCTAAGGCTTTCGAAGAAAACCAAAATACAGATGTAGTGTGTACACGGACTTCGCTAAGGCATTTGATAAATGTCATGATGAATCAATAGTCTCTAAAATAAGGACGAAAGGTATAACAGGAAAAGCAGGATTTTTTTTTTACGAAGAGACTACAAGGAGTAGTAGTAAAGAAAACAAAATTTCGTCTTGACAGAGTAAAAGGTTGAGTACCCCAAGGCACGGTCCTGGCGCCTCTCCGGTTCTTATCCTCATAGCAGACAAATAGAAAACCCCAGACACAGTTTCGTATCATCATTTATGAACGATACGAAAATAAGCGTGGAAGTCACCTCGGTAGATGACACGTATAAAGTGAAGGAAGATATGAACAAAGTCTTGCAGTGGCCAATGGAAAATAACATGATGTTTGTTTGTGATAGTGAAAGAATGAGAAACTCAGAATGAGCGCTGGATACAAGACACTGGAGGACCTTCTTATAAAGCGGAAGGGACATCTGGACTATTAGATCTTTAAAAAGAAGAAAAATAACGACACTGGTGATAATTTTCCAATCACATGTGTCTCGCTTGATGATAATAATGGTCTATGTTGACAGCTTAATTCAGGAGAGATATCAGAGCTGTAAAATATAATCATAATAATCATAATGATAATAATAATAATAAATAATAATAATAATAATAATAATAATAATAATAATAATAATAATAATAATAATAATAATAATAATAATAATAATAATAATAATAATAAGAAGAAGAAGAAGAAGAAGAAGAACAAGAACAAGAACAACAAAAATAGGAACATCAACAACAACAGCAAAACAAGAACAAAGAACAAGGACAGGAAAAAAAGGTCACGTTCAGGCTTCAGGAGCGTGTAGATGGTAGGGATGGGGGGGAGGGGGTGACCTGGATCGTTGTTATACTGGGATGGGGGTACGGGGGGGAGGGCATAGTCGGATGGGGGTGAGAGGGTGTGGGTGGTGTTAGGGTGGGTGTGTGTGTGGGGGGGGGGTGGACAGATAAAGTGGGAGAGTGACTGCTGATGCTCACTGTATTTAAATTTCCCACACACAGGATTTCATTACAGGAACACAGAAGAGGCGTGGTTGGTGAGGTCTCTGTGACTCCCTCTCTACCACACCCTCCCCTCCCTCTCATTCACCACTCTCCCTTTTTTTACTTTCTCAAACAAACAAAACAAACAACTTTATTTCTATGAAGTGTAGTACAATTTACAGTTGACATTTGAGGAATTAACATGTATAAACTACTGTATATAAAGCCACTTGTTATACAAAACATTTTGGCCAGCCTTAAAATGAACTTATAATTACTAAACAATAAGACAAATATAGTAGTTCACTAGAATGCTATAGTTAGCCATATTTGACATTGATATACTGAGATAATTTGGTATTTTGAGATCTTGTGAAACAATTTGGAACAACATTTGCATAGGGTAACACTGAGATAGAAGATATATTTGGTTAGTACTCATGATGAGGCAGACTTGTGCTAGTGTGAACATCATTATGAATGATAATATTTGTATCAACAGACATACTAGTGAGACATCATGTTTAAGCATTATATGTCTAAACAGGGTTAAAGTCAGATTCAAGACCTGATTTTTGACTATATTTCTGAAGCAGATGGCTGAAGGAAACTTTCTGCGTCTTCTGGAAGTGTGTTCTAAGTTTTAGGGCTCTGTATTTGCATAAAGTTCATGTATAACTTGAGTCGAACAAGTGGTATATCAAACAGAGAATTATGTCTTGCACTGTATCTGAGTTCTGGTTTAGCTCTCCAGGACGAGTTGGAGCACTGGGTTGAGGTTAGTAAGTAAGTTTATTCAGGTATACACAAATACCGTTACATACATTATCATAAATAGCAGCATATGTGTAGAAAACCCAGGATAACCCAAAAAAGTCAGAGTGACTTATTTTCATTGGGGTCCCTTATAGGTAAAATGTGTGAAGACTTTTTAATAGTGGGAGTGTATGTTGTCTGGGACCTGAATGGGTGAATATTCTAACAGATGATTTTTGTTGGGCAACAATGGGTTTTAGGTGATTTGCTGTAATAGATCTCCAAATACAATTACCGTAAGTAATTTAAGGATAGATTAGAGAGTAGCACAGAGTGAGTAATGTTGTTTGGGGAGCATTGTAGCGTATTTCTGATAGAATGCCAACATTAGTGTTAGAGAGCGAGAGAGAGAGAGAGAGACAGACAGACAGACAGACAGACAGACAGACAGACAGACAGCAGACAGACAGACAGAGGCAGACTACCGGAAGGAAGAATAATACCCAGAAGTATTAGACAAATACCTGTTAGGCACTCCAATCCTGTGGTGAAGTATTCCCACTTCTGCTGCAAGCGTAATCTAGCCAGAGGGTGAGAGGGAGGGAGGGAGAAAGAGAGAAGGGAGGGAGGCAAGGAGAGTGGCAGAAAACGAGTCAGTGAGGAAAGGTAAGAGAGATATAGAGAAAAGGAGGAAGAGAGGGAGTACATGAGAGCGACAGATAACAGTAGAGACCGTAAAGTCTCTTGTCAGTTTAGTACTACTTACACCGCTACTACTACTACTACTAACTACTACTACTACTACTACTACTACTACTGCTGCTGTTGCTGCTGCTGTTGCTGCTGCTGCTGCTGCTGCTACTACTACTACTACTACTACACTACTACTACTACTACTACTACTACTACTACTACTACTACTACTACTACTACTACTACTACTACTACTACTACTACTACTACTACTGCTGCTGTTGCTGCTGCTGCTGCTGCTGCTACTACTACTACTACTACTACTACTACTACTACTACTACTACTACTACTACTACTACTACACTACTACTACTAGGTTCTCAGTGCTCTACTTCAGTGGCTTCAGCTCACCGTGCCCTAGTCAAAGGGCTGCCTCCGCCATAGGGCTGTAAACGATACATCACATGTACACACTCCGACACTCCTTCAGGAATCACTGCCGGGTCACCACATGGAAAAACCCCGGGTCATTACCCGTCCTGGCAAACCTACATGAGCATATGTGGCTTCAACCGTCCCTTGCACTGTATCTAACTGAATTCAGTGTATGCAACTTGCTCGTCCAACAGCTTCTTAAAGATCTTCGTTAGTTCTTGTGCATGGAACTTAAGTGGGAAGTGTTCCAGTGTTCTCTACGTCTGAATGATGCAAACACTTTGCAGTTGAAATACCTGAGCACATTGAACTTTCTTCGTTTCTTAAAGGTTTGATTGAAATATTCTTTGAAGTCTTTCTTCACAGTTATTTGTTTTAATAAAGGCACGAGCTTTGTTGTTCTTCTCTGCTAATATTCTCATTGAGCTGTATATTCTGGATTTTTTCATGTTTGTGGGGAGCAATTAATCCAACAAACACTATCATCATGACCAATTTCCATTTTGAGAGAAAAAGTTTTTTCACCGATCATAGCCGGACAGCATATTCAAGGAGAGGTCTTATAAGTGCACACTTGTGTTTCTAGTGTTCCTGACTCAAAATGCTTAGCTATGATAAGTGCCATCATCTTTTGTTTACTGCTGGGAACTAGACAATGTTTAGTAATAATGGTAGAATCACCGACAGAATATTAGGTAAATGGACACAGATGTAACTAATGTGACATTTTATAGTGAAACGTTGCCACAATAAAATGTCACATTAGTTGCATAAGTGTCCATTAACCTAACAATGTTTACCATGATTTAAGTAGCTGCTAATGACTTCACCAAGGTCTTTTTTTTTCTTTTTTGACTCGAATAATAGGTATTCAAATATTTTATACTCACGTTAAAAATTGACATTTCCAAAATACATTAGCTTGCACTTTTTTCATATTGAAACTCATCTTCCATATCTCCGACCGCTGCCCCGGTCACTCACGTAACTCTGAACGCTCAAACAAGACGCGTTTTTTCGCTAGTTTCGCGTCGTTTGCGAATTTTCCTATTTAAGACGCTAGTCTCGTTTCCTGATCATTTGTTAATAGTGTAAAAAATTCGGTTAGTGGACTGATCTCCGAAAATCTCCGCTCTGTACCTGGTACCAGGCATGAGCCGTGATACCAGGCATGAGCCTTGATACCAGGCATGAGCCGTGATACCAGGCATGAGTCGTGATACCAGGCATGAGTCGTGATACCAGGCATGAGCCGTGGTACCATTCATGAGCCGTGATACCAGGCATGAGCCGTGGTATCATTCATGAGCCGTGATACCAGGCATGAGCCGTGATACCAGGCATGAGCCGTGATACAAGGCATGAGCCGTGATACCAGGCATGAGCCGTGATACCAGGCATGAGTCGTGATACCAGGCATGAGTCCTGATACCAGGCATGAGCCGTGGTACCATTCATGAGCCGTGATACCAGGCATGAGCCGTGGTATCATTCATGAGCCGTGATACCAGGCATGAGCGGTGATACCAGGCATGAGCCGTGATACAAGGCATGAGCCGTGATACCATGCATGAGCCGTGATACCAGGCATGAGCCGTGATACCATGCATGAGCCGTGATACCAGGCATGAGCCGTGATACCATGCATGAGCCGTGATACCATGCATGAGCCGTGATACCAGGCATGAGCCGTGATACAAGGCATGAGCCGTGATACCATGCATGAGCCGTGATACCAGGCATGAGCCGTGGTATCAGGCATGAGCCATGGTACCATGCATGAGCCGTGATACCAGGCATGAGCCGTGATACAAGGCATGAGCCGTGATACCATGCATGAGCCGTGATACCAGGCATGAGCCGTGATACCATGCATGAGCCGTGGTACCAGGCATGAGCCATGGTACCATTCATGAGCCGTGATACCAGGCATGAGCCGTGATACCAAGCATGAGCCGTGATACCAGGCATGAGCCGTGATACCAGGCATGAGCCGTGATACCAGGCATGAACCGTGATACCATGCATGAGCCGTGATACCAGGCATGAGCCATGATACCAGGCATGAGCCGTGATACCAGGCATGAGCCGTGATACCAGGCATGAGCCGTGATACCACTCATGAGCCGTGATACCAGGCATGAGCCGTGGTACCAGGCATGAGCCATGGTACCATGCATAAGCGGTGGTACATTCATGAGCCGTGATACCAGGCATGAGCCATGATACCAGGCATGAGCCGTAATACCAGGCACTGGTACTGGTCACTGCTCCTGATTCTGGTCAACTAGCCCACAAGTGGGTATAAAGTCACCAAATGTAGAGGTAACCGTTACAGAAAACGACGTTTCGCCTCAGGACTAAGCTCCATAAAGTCTAGATAAAATCAACCGGAACTGTACCCTCGGTCAGCTCGCAACCGGAACTGTACCCTCGGTCAGATCGCAACCGGAAATGCCCCCTCGGTCAGATCGCAACCGGAAATGTCCCCTCGGCCAGTTCGCACCCGGAACTGTCCCCTCGGTCAGATCGCAACCGGAACTGTCCCCTCGGTCAGATCGTAACCGGAAATGTCCCCTCGGACAGATCGCACCCGGAACTGTCCCCTCGGTCAGATCGCAACCGAAAATGTCCCCTCGGTCAGATCGCAACCGGAAATGTCCCCTCGGTCAGATCGCACCCGGAACTGTCCCTTCAGTCAGATCGCAACCGGAACTGTCCTCTCGGTCAGATTGCAACCGGAGCTGTCCCCTCGGTCAGATCGCAAAACCGAACTGTCCCCTCGGTCAGATCGCAACTCGAACCGTCCCCTCGGTCAGATCGCAACCGGAAATGTCCCCTCGGTCAGATCGCAACCGGAACTGTACCCTCGGTCAGATCGCAACCGGAACTGTACCCTCAGTCAGATCGCAACCGGAACTGTACCCTCGGTCAGATGCAACCCGAACTGTCCCCTCGGTCAGATCGCAACCCGAACCGTCCCCTCGGTCAGATCGCAACCGGAAATGTCCGCTCGGTCAGCTCACAACCGGAACTGTCCCCTCGGTCAGATCGCAACCGGAACTGTACCCTAGGTCAGTTCGCAATCGGAAATGCCCCCTCGGTCAGATCGCAACCGGAAATGTCCCCTCTGCCAGATCGCACCCGGAACTGTCCCCTCGGTCAGATCGCAACCGGAACTATCCCCTCGGTTAGATCGTAACCGGAAATGTCCCCTCGGTCAGATCGCAGCCGGAACTGTCCCCTCGGTCAGATCGCAACCGGAACTGTCCTCTCGGTCAGATTGCAACCGGAACTGTCCCCTCGGTCAGATCACAACCCGAACTGTCCCCTCGGTCAGATCGCAACCGGAAATGTCCCCTCGGTCAGATCGCAACCGGAACTGTACCCTCGGTCAGATCGCAACCGGAACTGTACCCTCGGTCAGATGCAACCCGAACTGTTCCCTCGGTCAGATCGCAATCCGAACCGTCCCCTCGGTCAGATCGCAACCGGAAATGTCCGCTCGGTCAGATCACAACCGGAACTGTCCCCTCGGTCAGATCGTAACCGGAAATGTCCCCCCGGTCAGATCGCAACCGAAAATGTCCCCTCGGTCAGATCGCAACCGGAACTGTACCCTCGGTCAGATCGCAACCGGAACTGTCCCCTCGGTCAGATCGATTCCCGAACTGAGTAAAACATATAGGCAAGTCTTTTTTTTTTCTACCCGCTGTTCCTGTTCACATAGCAGTAAATTAGCTCCTGGATGTTAGTCAGGTGTTTTAGGTTGCATCCTGGGGAATAGGAAGAAGTAAAGTTTATATGCAAATAGTAGGCAATACTGAAGACGGGACACCTCACGCATTGTTTCTACACACAAACACACACAGAGGATCCATACGCAGCTTTACGAAGAGGTACGCTAAGACTCTTAGAGCCGGGAAAGAGTGGACCTAGTAGACACTAGCAAAGAGGTGGGGCCAAGAGCTGTGATTCAACCCCCTGCAACCACATATAGGTGAGTACACACACACACAACTGAGGGGCATACACACAACTGAGGGGGAGGTGAAGCAGTTACTCAGTGACCTTGATACCTCAAAGGCGATGGGTCCGGACAATATCTCCCCGTGGGTTCTTCGGGAAGGAGCTGAGGTACTGAGTGTGCCACTTACCATAATATTCAACACATCCCTTGAAAATGGGCGGATACCTGAGGTATGGAAGAAGGCCAACGTAGTCCCCATCTTTAAAAAAGGAGACAGAAAAGAGGCACTAAACTATAGACCAGCGTCACTTACGTGTATAGTATGCAAAGTCTTAGAGAAAATCATCAGGAAAAGAATGGTGGAGCATCTGGAGCAGAACAGGATAATCAACGACAGACAGCACGGATTCAGGGAAGGCAAATCCTGTGTAACAAACCTCCTGGAGTTCTATGATAAAGTAACAGAGGTAAGGCAAGAGAGAGAAGGGTGGGTTGACTGCATTTTCCTGGACTGCAGGAAGGCCTTCGACACAGTTCCTCATATGAGATTAGTAAAGAAGTTGGAAGACCAAGCGTGTATAACAGGAAGGGCACTGGAATGGATCAGGGAATACCTCACAGGGAGGCAACAACGGGTCATGGTGCGTGATGAGGTATCACAGTGGGCGCCGGTGACAAGCGGTGTACTGCAGGGGTCAGTCCTAGGACCAGTGCTATTCTTGGTATATGTGAATGACATGACGGACGGGATAGACTCAGAAGTGTCTCTGTTCGCAGATGATGTGAAATTAATGAGGAAAATCACATCGGATGAAGACCAAGCAGGACTTCAAAGAGACCTGGACAAGCTTGACATCTGGTCTAGCAACTGGCTTCTCGAATTTAACCACACCAAATGCAAAGTCATGAGGATCGGAGAAGGGCAAAGAAGACAGCTGACAGAGTACAGGCTAGGTGGACAAAGGCTACAAACCTCATCAAAGGAGAAAGATCTTGGGGTGAGTATAACGCCAAGCACGTCTCCGCAAACACACATCAACCAGATAACCGCTGCAGCATATGGGCGACTGGCAAACCTAAGATTAGCGTTCCGTTACTTAACAAGGAATCGTTCAAGACACTGTACACCGTGTACGTCAGACCCATACTAGAGTATGCAGCACCAGTCTGGAACCCACACCTGGTCAAGCACGTCAAGAAATTAGAGAAAGTGCAAAGGTCTGCGACAAGGCTAGTTCCACAGCTCAGGGGAATGCCATATGAAGCAAGGTTGAGGGAAATAGGACTAACAACACTGGAGGACAGAAGGGTTAGAGGAGACATGATAACGACATACAAAATACTGCAGGGAATCGACAAGGTAGATAGTGACAGGATGTTCCAGAGAGGGAATACAGAAACAAGGGGACACAACTGGAAGCTGAAGACTCAGATGAGTCAAAGGGATGTTAGGAAGCATTTCTTCAGCCATAGAGTAGTTAGGAATTGGAATAGTCTAGCGAACGATATAGTGGAGGCGGGAACCATACATAGTTTTAAGGCAAGGTATGATAAAGCTCATGGAGCAGGGAGAGCAGAGACCCAGTAGCGGACAGCAAAGAGGCGGGGCCAGGAGCTGAGTCTCGACCCCTGCAACCTCAATTAGGTGAGTACACACACACAGGCTCCAGGACTGGTCCAGGAATTGGCTCCTGGAGTTCAACTCCACCAAGTGCAAAGTCATGAAGATTGGGGAAGGGCAAATAGGACCGCAGACGAAATACAGTCTAGGGGGCCAGAGACTACAAACCTCACTCAAGGAAAAAGATCTTGGGGTGAGTATAACACCAGGCACATCTCCTGAGGCGCACATCAACCAAATAACTGCTGCAGCATACGGGCGCCTAGCAAACCTAAGAACAGCATTCCGACATCTTAATAAGGAATCGTTCAGAACCCTGTACACTGTGTACGTTTGGCCCATACTGGAGTACGCAGTACCAGTTTGGAACCCACACCTAGCCAAGCACATAAAGAAACTAGAGAAAGTGCAAAGGTTTGCAACACGACTAGTCCCGGACCTAAGTAAGTAAGTAAGTAAGTAAGTAAGTAAGTAAGTAAGTAAGTAAGTTTATTCAGGTATACACAAATACATTTACATTCATTATCATACATAGCAGCATATGTGTAGAGAACCTAGGATAACCCAAAAAAGTCAGACAGAGTGACTTATTTCCATTGGGGTCCTTTACTTATTTCCATTGGAGTATGTCCTACGAGAAGAAGTTAAGGGAAATCGACCTGACGACATTGGAGGACAGGAGAGTAAGGGAGGTCATGATAACGACATATAAAATACTGAGAAGAATTGACAAGGTGGACAGAGACAGAATGTTCCAGAGATGGGACACAGCAACAAGGGGACACAGTTGGAAGTTGAAGACTCAGATGAATCACAGGGATGTTAGGAAGTATTTCTTCAGTCACAGAGTGGTCGGGAAGTGGAATAGCTTGGGAAGCGATGTAGTGGAGGCAGGATCCATTCATAGCTTTAAGAAGAGGTATGATAAGGCTCATGGAGAAGGGAGAGAGACCCAGTAGCGGCCAGTGAAGGGGCGGGGCCAGGAGCTATGAATCGACCCCTGCAACCACAACTAGGTGAGTACAATTAGGTGAGTACACACACACACACACACACACACACACACACACTGTTATTCACCCCAAAAATTTAAGAAACTATCTTTTGAAAATAATGACAAAGTTAATAACGAAAATTGCCTAATCCTGTGTGGGAGATTCAGTTGGCAGCCGGGGAGGGTGGTGGGCAGCCGGGGATGGTAGTCATCCCATTGATTGGTCTTCTGCTAAAACTGGGATGGCAGTCATCCCATTGATTGGTCTTCTGCTAAAACTGTCTACCCTACGTCTAACTTTCATAGTCGCCGCCTGGTTGAATCCTCCCTTATACACAACTTTCCCTGTATGAATCTTAGCCCTGGCTTTGTCTCTGTTGATGCTTTCCCTCTCATTACATTGTTAAATGCTCAAACTTCAGAACACCCGTGACTTAACCTGATTCCTTCCCTGTCTTATCTTCCCCCTTCTCCTTTTTTTCTCCTGGGTTTTCCTTTCTTTCTGTTCTTTCTTTTGCCTTGTATTTTCCTTCATTTTTTCGCTTTTCTTCCCTCTCGTACCCCCCTTGCGGGTCGCTAGCCTCATAGCAGTGCTCCTTCCCATATGACTGTCTACTCTACTACCTTTACTACTACCTTTACTACTACCACTACTACCACTACTCCTACATTTCCCCACTCTCTTGTACCCTCCCCTGTCTGCCTGCCTATAAATACCCTTCCTCTGTCTCTGTGTGTTAGTGTGACTTTGTAAATGGTCCAAGTCGGGCCGAAACGTCGTCGTAAGCTCCTCTCTTTTATATGTGCGGGTTGTGTGTGTATTGTTCCAGTCACGGTATTGTGCCTTTTTTGTTATTTATGGTAGTGGGCAGCCGGGGATGGTGGTGGGCAGCCGGGGATGGTGGTGGGCAGCCGGGGATGGTGGTGGGCAGCCGGGGAGGGTGGTGGGCAGCCGGGGAGGGTGGTGGGCAGCCGGGGATGGTGGTGGGCAGCCGGGGATGGTGGTGGGCAGCCGGGGATGGTGGTGGGCAGCCGGGGATGGTGGTGGGCTGCCGGGGATGGGGGTGGGAAGACGGGTGGATAAGGAAGGAGGAAGGCAGTGGGAGGAATATATATGCAGAAGTAGGAGACAGAGGGCAATTAGGGAACGAGATGGGAAGCAGCATAAGAACTCTGAAATTGGGTACAACATTTCATGCCAAAATAAAAGCTTCAAATGCCATTATGGTTAAAGGTGAAGCTTTTAGAGAGGATGGTGTTGGCATAGTGATAAACAATGACGTACAGCATGCCAGCCAGTGTTTACTACGAGCAGTGAAGCCAGGAGGATGCCTGGCTTTTTAGCAAGAAATTTTGAGTACAATCATCTTAAGGAAGACAATGAAATGTTTGTAAATGGTATGGTGGTACCGACAAGGTACCAGGTGTACCAAGGTACTTGTGTGTAGTTCAGGAGATTTATTTAAGGAAATGTTTCCCACGAGTGGCCAAGGTTGAGAGTAAGTCTAACATCATTTGCTAGGAAAGAGGTTTACTTATTCATGTCTAATGATTGGCCAACCTCGGGATGACAGCAAATATGTTCTACACTCTCCTCAGAGGATGGTTTCAAAGAAATCATGCAGGACACGAGTGCATTACCGTAGTGCTGAGTCGTGCATGCCGACTGCTGAGTCGCTCATGTCGACTGCTGAGTCGTGCATGTCGACTGCTGAGTCGTGCATGTCGACTGCTGAGTCGTGCATGCCGACTGCTCAGTTGTGCCTTACTACGCAAAGTAAGTAAGTTTACACACACAACCCGCACATATAAAAAAGAGAGGAGCTTATGACGACGTTTCGGTCCGACTTGGACCATTTACAAAGTCACACTAACACAAAGGACAGGTAGAAGGGGTATTTATAGGCAGGCAGACAGGGAGGGACAAGAAAGTGGTGGAGGGTAATAATGGAGGTAGTAGTGGAAGTGGTAGTAGTAGTAGTAGTGGAGTCAGTCATATTCTAGGAAAGGAGCACTGCAATGAAGCTGGCGGCCCGCATAGGGTAAGGACAAGAACACAGAGGGGGAAAAAATGAAAATAAAATAAAATAAAGAAGGACAAATACAAGGCAAAAAAGAAAGAAAACTCAGAGGAGAAAGGAGAAAGAGGAGAAGGTGACTGACTCCACTACTACTACTACTACCACTACTACCTCCATTATTACCCCTCCACCACTTTCTTGTGCCCTTCCCTGTCTGCCTGCCTATAGATACCCCTTCTACCTGTCCTTTGTGTTAGTCTTTTCCAAAAGACGTGGAAAAAGCTTTTGACACTGTCTGGCACTCAGGGCTCAAGTACAAGCTATGTAACCTTTTTGACCTTCCCCAGAATGTCAAAAAATTACTATGCAACTTCCTTGATGGCCGTACAATGCGAATTAAGTTCAAAAACTGTCTCTCTGACTCTTTTACCCTTCAAGCTGGAGTCCCCCAGGGCTCAGTGCTCTCTCCTACCTTATACATCCTTTACACTAACGACATCCCTGACCCAGCTCACTGCACCACGCTCACACTGGCTTATGCAGATGACATTACACAACTCATAGCACATGAACAATGTAGATATCTATCACTCAGAACACAACGAGAGGTAGACAGGATTAGTGCATGGGAGATCCTCTGACGTATTAAAACTAATGCCAACAAATCTAAGATTACATATTTCTTTCAAAGAGGAAACCGCCGACCAATGCCTGTCTACCTCAGAACTACCACTACACGAACACCCATTCCACGTACACGCAACACTACAGTCCTTGGAGTTACCTTGGACTCTAGACTGAGAACACACACCCACATAAACACTAAAAGAGTTATGGCCAGTAATGCCCTTGGTAGACTGTTCAAACTCAGAGACTCACACCCAAACACCAAACTCCACCTGTACAAGGCTCTCATAAGACCACTCATCACATACACACCTCTTGCCCTCTCTCTTGCTGTTAAAACAAACATCTTGAAACTGCAACGAATACAGAACCGTGCATTGCGGTGGGTGCTGGGAACGAAGTGGGATGACTTCGCCACCAGCGAGTCCCTCCACAACAAGACCGGCACTTCGGCTTTGAACGTGTTCTGGAAAGAACTCAGTGACAGACAAATAGACCAAATTGAAACCTACCAAGACACTTGGACAACCTTTCTAGACGATGTCATCAGACAGCCAGACAATAATCTTAATCTTTTTCAATCTATCAATAATCCTGCTCCTCCTCCTCTCTACACCTAATACTATACTTTCTATCTCCTAACTTCTACCCTGCCCTCTGCAGGGGTGGACCTTAAAAGACGTCCTTTTTACCCAGCAACATTCCACGTATTCCACTCAATCATTTAAGAGAAGCAGTACAAATAGCAAACCAGCGATGACGTTATGGCTGCCGCCCACAAAATGCCCGTGCCTCCCGAACCAAGTCCAGTACACCCACTGAGCAACTTCAACATGTTGATCACCACCACTCCTCAAACTACCTCATCCATTATGCCAACCAACGCTACGCAGCTGGGTTTAGCCCTGGCTCTTTCCCTTCACCTAATTAAATACTCCTCTCACCCACTATTCTTCATCTATCAAAATCTCCTATCACCCTTTATGGGTCTTACCTGAGAGTATTCAGTTCAGTTCAGTTTGTGTTAGTGTGACTTTGTAAATGGTCCAAGTCGGGCCGAAACGTCGTCGTAAGCTCCTCTCTTTTTATATGTGCGGGTTGTGTGTGTATTGTTCCAGTCACGGTATTGTGCCTTTTTTTGTTATTTAAGTAAGTTTATTCAGGTACAGGTACACATAAATAAAGTTATATAAATTATAATAAATAGCAGCATATGTGTAGATTACCTAGGATAACCCAAAAAAGTCAGACAAAATGACTTATTTTCATTGGGGTTCTTGGTTTGCTAGATCCAACCTATAGTTTATCTAGTGTGAGAGTCTAGGAGACATTCTGCACTTGGATAACTCATACTTAGTCTCACAAGGGATGTTGCACACTGAGGTCATGATCGCTAGAGCAGGTTTGCCGCCACCTCATAATATATCCCCATCAGTACAACTCGCGCTGGAGAAAGTTTGCAGCCACATCATAGATCCCCAAAGGAACAAAGATAACTAGAACAATCTTGCTGTCACCTAATATATCTCCAGCAGTACAAACTGCTATCAGTATTGTCCGTGAATCTGCTTAAGACATTTATTAAAGTCAGTGAGAATCAGTGGTAGACCTTATACCGATGAATGGCAACAAGTTGCCAGGATTCAAGAAAGACTCTTCATTTTTCTGTCTGAGGGTCTGCAAGACACTGGAACAAGCTCATTGGTGCCACTCACCGGTACAAAACTGTCTAGGCTTCCATAATGGCTATTAGAAAACATCAGATATGTTACAGGATACACTAGAGGCGTCTGCCGGTCCGGAGACCATTAGGAATTGTTGTGTACAGTCTTCTGATGTCGCCAGACTAAGTCCTGCAGTGGCTGGGATTCAGTCACTGCAGGTTGGTTCGGTGTTATTTTGTCAGGTCAGGAAGCAGAAATAGTCCATCGTGAGAAGATTGTCTGGACCACGCTCACTGACACACCTCTCACGTACATGCATATCGGAGCTTATTTAACCCTCTGGTAAATGTATTGTCCTTACTGAAACCTGGCTTAAGCAGGATACAATAGATATCTACTCGCTGCCAGGATACACAGCAATACACAATTGCAGACCACATCAAGTTGGGGGAGGTATTGCAATCTATTATTCTAATGAAATATCCTGTTGTGACACCACTTGCTATAATGATGAATATGGAGAATATATTTTTGCTAAATTTACTGCACAAAACCTTAAGACTCCCATAACCATCGGGGCCATTTACCGGATGCCTCATACAAACATCCCAAATTTTAGCGATCAACTAAAAACGCTAATAAGAACATAAGAACATAAGAAAGGAGGAACACTGCAGCAGGCCTGTTGGCCCATACTAGGCAGGTCCTTCACAATCCGTCCCACCAACAGAACATTTGCTCAACCCAATTTTCAATGCTACCCAAGAAACAAGCTTTGACAATTCTACCCACTCATGCGCGAGTCCCACTCAAATCCAACCCCTCTCACTCATGAATTTATCCAACCTAAATTTGAAACTACCCAAGGTCCTAGCTTCAATAACCCTACTAGGCAGACTGTTCCACTCATCAACTACCCTATTTCCAAACCAATACTTTCCTATATCCTTTCTAAATCTAAACTTATCTAACTTGAATCCATTATTGCGGTTCTCTCTTGGAGAGATATCCTCAAGACCTTATTTATATCCCTTTGTTAATACCCATTTTCCACTTGTATACCTCGATCATGTCTCCCTCATTCTACGTCTTACAAGTGAATGTAATTTTAGGGTCTTCAATCTTTCTTCGTAAGGAAGATTTCTAATGCTATGTATTAATTTAGTCATTCTACGCTGAATGTTTTCTAACGAATTTATGTCCATTCTGTAATATGGAGACCAGAACTGAGCTGCGTAATCTAGGTGAGGCCTTACTAATGATGTATAAAGCTGTAATATAACCTCTGGACTTCTGTTGCTAACACTTCTTGATATAAATCCAGTAATCTATTTGCCTTATTACGTACGCTTAGGCATTGCTGTCTTGGTTTAAGGTTGCTGCTTACCATCACCCCCAAGTCCTTCTCGCAATCTGTATGGCTAAGTTCTACGTTATTTAACTTATAAGTGCTGGGTTATGGACACTCCGAGCTTCAGAACCTTGCATTTATCTACATTGAACTGCATCTGCCACTTTTCTGACCACGAATTAAGTTTGTCAAATCTTCCTGAAGTTCTATGACATCTATGTTTGAATCAATTATCCTACCTATCTTCGTGTCGTCGGCGAATTTGCTCATATCACTAGTAATTCCCTCATCAAGGTCATTGATATATATTATAAATAACAATGGGCCTAAGACTGATCCCTGTGGAACACCACTTGTTACAAGTCCCCAACCAACCAATTGAACAAACACCACCTTATCTTAGCTGGAGACTTCAACATCAACCTTGGACAACCAGATGACCAGCCAGTAACCGATTTTATCAACAATATGAACAACACACTTCTCATACCAACAATAACCAAACCAACTAGGCTTACTGATACGAGTGCAACCATAATTGACCATATATGGACCAATATTCTAGCCCCCCTTAAATCGGGGATAATAACAGACAGCACCACAGACCACTACCCAACCTTCCTCTTAACAAACATTAGTAAACCGCCCCTAGAATACACCAAAGTTTCATTCCGACTCCATGACCAAGCTTCAATAAATAACTTCCCAACAGAGCTAGAGATGGTTGACTGGGCTATAGAATTCTCAAATGCCAAGGGTATCGATGATTGGACAGACAACTTTCTTAATAAATTACATAGACTATACAACAAACATTGTCCTATAAAAATGAAACAGATTACAAATAAACGGTTAGGCTGCCCATGGCTAACTAACTGCTTACTAAAATCCATTAACAAGAAACATCAATATGAGAAGCAATATAGACGGGGATTCATACATAAGGAGTTTGTAAAACATTATTCATCAGTTCTCACCAAACTAATAAAAAAAGCCAAACAATTGTACTACTCCAGCAGATTCACTGAAACAAGAGGAGATATAAAAAAGACCTGGAAAAAACTCTCACAGATTATGGGCACCACAAACTAAAAAAATAGGGATATTGTCCTAACTAAACCAAACGAAACACCACTACAGCCTATTGATACAGTAAACAAGATAAATGACTTCTTCTCAACTATAGGATCAAATCTTGCCAGTAAACTCCCAGATATCAACGCCCGAGCAAGTGATTACCTAGATGGGAATTTCCCATCCTCCTTATATCTTGCACCTACTGAACCCACTGAAGTCACCATGATAATCAAGTCATTTAAAAATAAATCAGGGCATCTGTCTCAAGTTCCACCCTTAATATACAAACGAGCCGCTCATGTCCTTTCATTTCAAAACAGCAAGGGTTACACCAATACACAAAGGTGGTGACCCTACAGACGTAAATAACTATAGGCCTATATCAAATCTACCATTGCTATCCAAAATATTCGAGAAACTTGTGCACAAGAGATTATACTCGTTTATAACCACCAATGCTTCACACCCATATAAGAGCGTTGGTACCGCTATACTCTCATACATTTCCCTCTTTGCTTCTATGGATAATGTTCTTTGTCTCCACAGCCTCCTCAGTGCTCCTCTCACCTTTTTTCCCTCATCAATTCTGTGACTCATGTCGTCTTTCATAGACCCATCTGGTGACAAGTCCACTCTCAATAACCATAATGATAATAATACCATTACTACTAAAAACTGTAATAATAATAATAATAATAATAATACCACAACTAATATAATAATAATAATGCCACTACTAATAATAACAGTAATAATTATAATAATACTAATAATACCACAACTACTATAATAATAATACCAAAACTAATATAATAATAATAAGAGTAATAATAATAATAATAATAATAATAATAATAATAATAATAATAATAATAATAATAATAATAATAATAATAATAATAATAATAATAACATGTGTTGCAAAAAAAAAAATTATTTTAAATAATATAGTGACGGAGAATTTCAGCTTCCTGCTTCACCCAACAACAAAGAAAAAACTTTAGTATTCGCTCTTCTTCTTCTTTACTCACTTCCTTCCCCTCTTCGCCCTAAGCTTTATTTTTTATTCCATCCTTCAAGTTCTTTCCGCCTTCCCTCAGTTAATTTCTTCCTTGCTTCCCTATAATTCTGTCCTTCTTTCCTCCTTTACGTTCATTCTTACCTCTCTCCATTCCTTAATTTCTTTCCTCCTGCCTCCCTATATTTCCTCCTGCCTCTATATTTCTTCTCCCCTCTCTTACGTTTTTCCTGCCTCCCTCCCCTCCTCCTTTCTTACCTGCCTATATTTCTTCTGAGTCTCTCTTCCGCCTCCAGCAAGAATACTCCCCAGGCCAAGTTTGTCTCATTATTCTTCTATAACGCCCATAATTCCCTTCCTTGCCCCTTCCCTCCTGGAACACTCTAGCCTCCCTTCCTCTCCCTTCAACCCTTTCAGCCTTCTCTTCCTCCTGCATATAAGATTTCCTCCCAAGCATCCCTCTCTCCCCTCTCTCCCTCCTCCCTAACATACCTGTACGTTACCGTAGTCGCTTTTACAGGTAATCGCCCCCGTGGCCTGATCCCAGACTAGGCTTCCTGGTTACTGGTCTGATCGATCGGCTCTTGGTGCCGCCACCACAGCCCATCGTGTGCACAGCTCGTCTGATCAGTAATTAATTTGAGGAATTTATCGAGTCACCAACAGTTCATTTAAAATAATGAGGAATCGAATGAAGACAAGTGTCGGTGTGTACTACACTATGTGGGGGTTGTGGCAAATTTGTATGGTGACACCTCCAGAGACCCTCGATACCAGAGTCAAGGAACATATTAATTAACCCATGCTGAAGGAAGACACCAAGAGAGCGTGAACTCCACATGGGAACACCGAGAACCCCTTATCACCTTCCTAGAGTCGCAGAAGTTTATGTTTAGAATGGCAGTAATAGCTAATGACCCATACAGTTAACCAAAAGTCAGGATCATTGACAATCTCCAGTGTCTTAGCAAGGTTTATTCTCCCGGTACCTTGATACTGATCACTTAACCTCATTTATTCGGCTAGCTACTCACTTGTGACCTCATGACCTAGGATTTTTTCACCTCACGACCTCTCTACCACCACTGTACACACACACAAACGACGTTTATGTCTATATAAAAATGATCGAGTCTCTGTGACGAAACGTCTTCATCAATAACTTGGCATAACTTCACATTGTCTTGTTTACACCAGAGAGAATATTGAAAATCGCACATAGGATGTTATAAGTACGTATGTTCGTTTGTTACGCATGTAATCAATGGTATTATATATCGATAAGCATGTTAACAAGACGCAATAAAATTCCACGAAACTGCATATTTTGTTTTGTTTACGTAACTTATATCTGAACTAACAGCAAATACTGTATTTCATGATAGACTTATTAGTTAGCATATTAAAATTCCTGCTTAAATGAGGAAGTGACTTAGGAATCAGAGAAAGAATATTAAACACAATAAACAAATAACTCACAAGGGAGAATGGAACTTAGGACGACGTTTCGGTCCAACTTGGATCATTAATTAAAGGACGAGTTGCAGGTATTCAAGTAAATATGAAGTTTAACATCTCACCTTACCATGGCAGTAGGTACCACACTCTGTCTTGATCACAACCTGAGCACTGAACACGGAGAAAAACACAAACATAGTGTTTTATTTAGCGACAATTGGCTCTGAGTGTCGCTCTGAGTGTCGCTCTGAGTGTCGCTCTGAGTGTCGCTCTGGTTGTTACTCTGAATGTCGCTCTAGGTTGTTACCTGAGTGTCGCTCTGGTTGTTACTCTGAGTGTCGCTCTGGTTGTTACTCTGAATGTCCCTCTGGCTGTTACTCTGAGTGTCGCTCTGGTTGTTACTGAGTGTCGCTCTGGTT